>OVAN01005456.1:0-23468 GCA_900406275.1 Anastatica hierochuntica | reverse complement strand
ATATATATATATATATTGGTTTCACGTTTGTTTCGCTTATCCCATCTTCCTCTTAAATTATATAACTTTGCATGGGCGATTCTAAGCTATTCAAAAGCCAATTCTATTAAGGATTTTGACGCTATTGTTCTATGCAATAGAAGTGGTACTTAGCTGAGGTAAAAGTTCATCAAACTTATTCCATCGTTATTCCCTTTTAGTTAGTTCGTGAAAAAAACACTGCAACATCGTGTTGCCATTGTCAGACACCTAAAGAAATTTTGTAGCTCTATTCGACTAAAAGAAGGTAATACATATTCATCTTTTTGATCATGATACATATTTTTCTAAGCATTATATTTCTAGGATTTACGAATAATTTTGTTTTTCTGTAATCTATTCTTATTTATTTTTAGTTCGCGTGATTTTGAGACTTGCTAAAGATCTGAAGTCTAGGACTCAGTAACAAATATAGCGTAGAAACCAATGTCCTCTTCTTTCTTTGCTATGTCAAATCACCAATCCACCAAAACCCACATAAGATTCTATCGTTATTACTTAGCACAAGTTGCAACAATGACCAAATCCAAATCAATACATTACAATGAATACTCACCAAATATGTAACCTTTGTTATGTAAAACATTCATGGAACCCTAACTACTTTTACCTTAATTACTTCCTTTAATATATATATGATAAGTATACACATTCCCATTAGCAACGACGGCTTCATGATCCAAAATTTGTTAAGATTAAACACATCACCGAAATTTGAAACCAAAGATTTGTATGTGTCCCACGTTTATCTTGGATATTTCCTTCTTGTATGTTTGTGATTAGCTTGGTCTTTTCTTGGGGTTCAAGTTTTTCGTTGGTCTCTTGAAACTCGGGTGATTTTTTTTTTTGTCTTTTTTGTTATCAGGTTTATGTCTTGTCTCCTACCACCTCTTTGACCTTTAATGATGCATTCAATAGTTTGGTGACAAAAAGGGAGAAACAAGGTTAGATCATATAGAGATTTTCATCTTTTGTTTTTTTCTTGGGCAAATATGTCTAGTTGCAGAGAATTGGTCTGAAAGAATGGAAATTGTTTCAGAAGATGCCATTGATGAATTCCAGCAGTTGATAGATCAAAGTTTGAGCTCTCTATTTTTCTACTTTGATTCTTAATTATTAAATAATGATTTGGTTTTGAAAGCGCAGAGTGTGCATCAAGGGTACCTAAGGGAGAATTTCAGTCATTTTATTATAGCAAGAGACACGAACGTATGCAGATCTCGTACAATGTTGCATTCTCGCCAAAACGCTTAGGTGATTATCTTGGTTTGGTCTTTGTGTTAGATCTCACAGTTTTCTTAATTCTCACTTTCAACTGGTTGAATGTTTGCATTGGAGTGCGGATAATGAAATCGATAGTATCCTATACGTAAGTTATTTCATCATTACTTACGTGAGGGATTCTCAACTTATAGGAATGTCAGGTTACACAGAAGAGTTAGCCCCATGTTTCCTCATTTGCCTTTTTCTGATCAAAGTATTTGTCTCTTCTAAATTTACTTCTGTCTTGATGATGTTTAGGGCTTGTCTATCTTTGCTATTGGCGTCGGCCTTTGTACATTCGACAAAGCTGGTTAATCAAGTTTTTATAGGGTTCATTTTATTAAAAGGTTAGCCTTATTCATTTGTTTCTTTTACCTCAGTCTAATCCCATATTGTAAATTTTGATGATCCGTGGCGATATCAGTATATATGTTTGTTTTCTTTTATTATCTTTATCTACCTTTTTCTTATAAATGAAATAGGTTTAGTCCAACAAGAAGTCAGCCACCAAAGTAATTAAGTTTCTTCTTCTTTTGTCTCTCTGGAACCTCTGCTATTGGTTTTGCCATGAAATTTAGTTAACCAACTCTGTTTTTCTTTTGTTTTGTTTCAGATTTCAGGTTGAAGCAGCTCCTGCTATGATTAAGGCAACAAAACCTTTGAAGAATGGTAATAACTTTTTTTTGTTTATTTTGGGTCTTGTCTTAAATGGTTAGTTTTGATCTCTTTCTCTTGTTACTCAATCATTTCCTTTGAAGTTCACGTTTTTATAGCTATATTGTTCGTCCTGCTATGTCTGATTGAATATTGTTTTTATGTTTGTGTAACTTATAAGATTCTCTGTTGATAAGATTTTGGAATATGTGGTCATAGAATACAATAGCGAGCTTAGTTAAACTATTTGAAGTATATTGATTCGTGAATTTCGATAATGCTTGAAGTCTTTTGTTGAAATGGATGTTTATGTTGATTTTGAATTTGTATGTTACTTTCTTTTACAGATAAGAGAGATGATGAGGATGATTTGGAGGAAAAAATGGACCTGGAGAAGCAGAAGAAAGATGTGATTGCTGCTGCGAAATTGCCGAAGAAGGTGGAGTTCAGATTCTTCCGCCTCTGAGGAACAGCAGAAGGTATCTATAATGACTTTCAATTAAATGAAAAGTTTTTTTATGTTGGTTTGTAGTAATCTTATTATCTTCAGTATAATTTAGGCTAAAAAAGTTCCAACCAAAAAGACTCCTGCTAAGGCTGGATCAAGCAGTGATGAAGATGATTCTTCTGATGATGTAAGAGATTTATTTTCGTTTCCATTACTGCGCAATAGTGTGAAGCATGTTTCCATAATGGTTGATGTTTTTATAAGGAACCCACACCTAAGATGGTCGTTGCTTCTACAAACGGAAGAATCTTTAGACGAGGTTACTTTTTTGATCATATCATGGAATATAACATAACTTTTATATAAAATTTTTATAGGATGATTAGAAAAATAATGAGAAAGATAAGAAAAATATGAATAAAGAGACATAAATGAATGTGTGATGATGATGATGATGATGATGATGATGATGATGATGATGATGATAATGAAGAGAAGTAGAAAACTAGCTAAGGTCAGAAGAATAATACTTTAGATGATTTAGTTTTGTGATCATTACTTCTTTGGTTGTGAGCCTTTATCGACCATGTTGTTACCTTGTTCTTTTCTGTTGTGACTTTAAAAATAGAGAAACTTGAATCTTTATTATTTTTGGAAAATAGAAAACGATATACCTTGTCTACGGAGAGTCGCATTTGTAGCAGAGGAATATGAAGCAGCTGGAGGTAAACTGTTGGTCGATGATGAAGATAATAATGGTTGGCCAGCAACGCATGGGAGACCAATAGGTATGCTTCGTATTCGAGGGGATCAGGTAGGACTCGAAAATTCAAATTTTCTCCTGTTTAACTTTATCTTGATATTTTCCATAGATAAAAGCAACGAAGATGAAAACTAGCTATCCATGGATGCCTCAAAAAGAAATGAGAAGAATGCAATCCGATCAATACCTACGTATTTTAGACATGCAAGAGTTCGACGAATCTGAAAAATGTGGTATAAAATGATCATGTGAGTAGTTTACTTTGTCTATGTACTCTCACTATATTTCTCTATTAGCACTCAGTTTTATGTTATTTGCTCATTCTCAAATGCTATCTAAAACAATCTTTCTCAAATGCAACGCTTCAACCAACTTATCGTGTGGCTCATGCACCTGGTGATGATAACATTCTCTGCACTCGTACATATGATGTTAGCATAACGTGAGCATCCTTCGTTTTATTCATATTCAAAGAATTGATTACAACAAACTCATAATTTTTTTGCTTTGTTTCAGGTATGATAAGTATTACCAAACTCCTAGTGTTTGGCTGACCGATTATGATGAGGTCTGAATCTTGTTAATATTCTTTCGTTCTTTAAACTTCGTTGGTTTTTGTTGCTTGTTTATGTTTCTTGGTATCTATTTTGCAGTCAAGGATGCTACTGCAACATGAGCTTGTAATGGAGAATGTAAGCTAAGATCATGCTCGTAAAACGGTAAAAAAGAGACGAATCTCAACTTGCATGAAATGAGTTTTTGTAAATCCTCCGGTTTTTGAAAATGCACATGTTACAATTGTAGATCACCCACACTTGCCTGGGAAACATGCTTCAGTCCATCCATGTAAACATGGAGCTAGTATGAAGAAAATCATCGATGTATTAATGTCCCGCGGAGTAAAACCTGAAGTTGACAAATGAATGTTCTTTATATTATTGCAGATAAGTATTATAGTTCTTGGGGTCTTTCTGGTTACACCATTGCTATTTTTCTCGGGTACCTCTTCTTATGGCATCAATAATTCCAACAATTGAGTACGATAATGGACTAGGTCAAATAACAATGTAACAAAATTATTACCAATAATCAAAACTAAGAAGAAAACATCAGAAAAGCGAAATTAATTTCTATGAAAATTTTTTTTTAATAGTGAGACTTAAAAATTGTTCACGTCTTTTTTAACATTTTATTCATGAACAAGGATCTAACATTTAGATTTGCATGGTCTTCTGCTTCAAGCAAGAACTCAGTCAACTGGAGCCAAGAACTAACACTAATATAATCATGTAATAACCAATAATGTGCACTTGAATCTCTTACCAAAAAGAGATTTCTCATACTGAAGATTTCGTTATAAAGTGAAATTTTGTTTTCTAGATTAACAATTTTTTAGTGCTTTAGGCTTGATAATTCAACATGTTATAATTATTTTGCTACTAATAAGTTTATTTGATCCTATTATTATGAATGCCTCTTATTTAGATCCCAGTATATATTGGTCAACTACTTAAATCTTCTTGATCTTTCCCAAAATATTTATGGTTGTGCAACTTTAAGACCTAATTTTTGAAAAGTTTTTGAATTTGTTAGTATTAGGAGTTGACTGCGTGATTATTGATTTTGTTTCATTCCTTATTGATTTTGAGTGATTGCCTTTGAAGTCTTTCGGTAGTAGGCTTATATGACATTACCTAAAAATTTTGGTGTAATTAACTATTCATAAGAGTGTGTTTTACCTGTTTCATTCTCACTCGAGAACGACGTGCTTCTAACCCTAACTTGTTGCAAAATCAACCTCAATAAACTAACGGAACTTTATTACTCATAACATGTCCAATATCAACTAAGTCCAACAATAACCAACTAATCGAAACGAAACCGAGTAAAATTCAATAACCAATAAAACGTATAAAATCCATAAATGAAATAAAATAGTGTTGATCACAAAGCGACACCAAGTCCGATTAGTTCATTCGACTACTCGTCAATCTCACATGTAAGTGGAAAAAACAAGGTAACCATGTTTCCCCTCTTGGTTGTTTTTTTTTAAAACTTATTTTGTGCGGTAGATTCAATAATTTTAATAGACTGAATTAGATTTTATTTTCGTATCCCCTAAGAACATCAACATTATACTACCGCTGTTATATCGTGTCTTTTATCAGTAAATGGCCAACGAGTGATCCATAAAGCATAAAATGAAAGAGTATTGAACATGTTTGTTTTGGGTAATTTATACAAAATAATATTCATGCTCGTGTCACCGCATGGACCAACACCTAGTTTGTTAATAAAAATAATCTAATTATTTTTGTAGTGGAACTCAGCAAAATATTTTTTATTGTTTTGATAACACTAAAAATTTTAAAATATTTTTAATTTTCTGATAAAATTAAAAATATTTAAAATTTGATTTTTCAATCCAATCAAAATATTTTATTTTTTATTTTAAATAAAAAATATTTTGATATTTTAATTTTTTGATAAAATTGAAATATTTTATTTTTAATAAAATATTTAAAAGTTGTTTAATTTAAGTTATTAAACGGTCCAAAGAACCATACTAAACCAAAAAATTAAATTTGGACGCCTACATTCGAGAAATTGTTGAGCTTAATGATTATGACTACTTATTTCTAGGATTAACTGTTTCTCCTCTTTTTATAGGAAGTGAACATGCGTTCTTTTTTACCATCTCACCAACAAATCATTTGATGTATCTTTAGTTTAAAAAATATTTAATTTGAAAACGGGTTTTACCCGAACTATTCGGTAAAACATGCGGATCCTAGCTACTTAATATGGCATTTTACGAAATTACCCTCCCTAGCATAATTAATTTGTTATAAAAAAATATATTACCAATGGCATATGTCGTAAATTCTTACAAAACAAAGGTTATAATTTAAAAAATTATCATTTGTACTTCCCGATTAATAGTATAGAGGTTCAGTGAAGATACTTTGGTAATCAACCATCTCAACTTTTAATTAAAGTCAAATTCATTTCACAAGTAATATATAAGATTATATTTCTATTTATGTATCAGATTCATATTATAAAGTTTACGTTATTTGGTGTTAGCAATATATGTTAATACTAATCAATCTATATAAACTTGAAGATATTGTATCAAACACAACAATACAGTTTGAGAATATTTTCATTCTATTATCCAAAGTAAGAAACCAGCAGGTTATTTGGTTATTGTTACAAACAAAATATCATATATATTGACGCTGACATGAAACGGATTGAAGAAGACATACATACAGTCGATAGAAAAAGAAAAGTGGAACGTGAGACATGCGTTTCATATTGTATAACCGATAGATTATGGAAACTAGGATTACATAAAAGATATTTGATAGAGATATATTAGGAGGATCCGCCTAACCTTAACATACAAGCCGAGAAGATATACGACCCAAACATCGTTTAAGTATTTCTGACGCGCGTCCTATACACAATACTCAATTTTGGAAGTGGATGAAGCGGCGCCACCAAATATTTCCACCGAAACCGAATTGAGCTTTTGATATAGCTAATTCTTTTCTATGCTATTAAGACCAAAAAAATATCTTATTATAAAAGCAAATTTCCCATGAATTAAAATAAATATTGTTCTTTATAAAAAAAAATAAAAATAAATATTGTTTATATACTCTCTCTGTTTTGTAAAATGTGTCAGTTATTTTTCACACATGTTAAACAAATTGTTTAAACAATCTTACATGTCCTTCATTAATACTTTACAAAAAAAATTATTTCTCCAATTAATACATTAAATATTGAGGTTAAAACTAAAATTTCGATTATAAATTTGCATCGAAAATGTAAAACAGATACTATTTGTGAAATAAAATTAAAACCCGGAACCGACACTTTATAAAAAACTTAAAGAGTATGTAAGCTATCTACCAAAGTTTTTTATCAGATAACTCTTTTAAAGTTTGTAACTCTCGCTAAAATTTTTTGTTTTCATGCTGCTGGAAGTGGTAGCCAATTAAATTGCACTTACGGTCTTCTCCTTACCTCACAAATTGTTAGTAACCATTTATTTTCCTTTTTGTCAACATCCATCTATTTTATTATTGAATTTTTGGTTAAAATTTTATTATTGTTGGAATGCTCAATTTTATTTTGTAACTTACTTTCTCTAGGGTTTAACATATTTCTCCAATTCCAAAATTCGAACAGCACAAAAAAATGGTATCTAACCCAAATCGGATTTGACATAAAATTTGAATAGATCTTATCTGGCGAAAGTTCTGATAACAAGTATTTTTTGAATCCGATCCAAATTCAAAAGGGTACTCGAAAAAAATCCAAAAATCCAGAATACTCGAAAGTTTTTATCCGGATCCGAATATGAAACATTGATAAACACGTAAAGGTACCAAATATATGAATAAATCCGCTAAAAAGTATTCAAAACCTAAATAAGTAACTAAGGTATTTAATTTCTTTTTTCTTGCGATCTTAAATTATTCGAGTTTATATGTTTTATGTTAAATTTTATAATTTATTAGATATATCCAAATATTAATGAGTATTTTAGATTAAAAAATATTTGACATGATAAAAAAAAAACCCAAACTATATGAAAAAATCCAAACCCGAATATCTGTCCGAACCCATCCGACCCGGAATGATATGAATCGAATCTGACACGAAAACTCGAAAAATCCAAAAACTCGAAAACTCGAAAAAATATCCGAATGGTGTTTAGAAGTTTTGCTCGAAAAATCCAAAAACATCAAATCGAACCGGAACAGATACCCGAACGCTCTACTCTGCCCTCTAGTCGAAACTTTTTTTTTATTTGAATGAAAGTAACAATATTTGAAACTATTTGGATGTTTATGCTTCTCTTCTATATTTATGTTGAAGTTACAAAAAAAAAAATATCAAAGCAATATAGTTTGAAATAAAAAAATTCAAAGTATTACTTATCACATGCGAGAGAAATGTTACAATTAGTATCTGCATCTTTTTCTTGGCTAAAGTATCTGACTGTTTAAGATACTAAATGTAGAATGTAGCTTTAATGTTTTTTACTGGAAGTAAAGACTCACGACGTTGGGAAGCAATTTCAATATTTATACTTGGACAGCCTTAGTTTTATAAATCAATATATAAACTCCACCAAGAAGTAAAACTACGTACGTATGTATGTGTATGTCTTTGACTCTTGGCTCTACATTTTCTTTGAATGTCAGCTCGTTAACACAGCCTGGTTACAAGAAAACTCCGGCCATTCTCATCGGAGCCGACGTCAGATTCCGATAACTTCTCTCTGTTTTTGTTGTTGTTGAAGAAGAAGATATAAAAGATGGTAAGCTCTCTTGAAGTTACAAGAACAAACTCCAAGCCCCAGGAGCAGATGTTTGAGTCCAACATCGTCATAGCCGGTAAATCAAATTCGGTTCTGTTTTGGGCTTGCTTATCTTTGTTCGGTTTGGTTTGATTCTTATATCTATACTTTTACGGAAGATTATGAACTGATGATATTCAATTTGTAGAAATTCTAAACACAACTCAAAATCTTAAACATTATTTCAAATAATTTTGCTTGGTTCTGACTAAACCGAATTTGTCCCGAGGGCGGTGAAGATGAAGAAGGGGAGGAGGAAAACGACAGTCCAATAGAAGAAGTCCGGTTAACTGTACCGATAACGGACGATCCATCTCAACCGGTCTTAACATTCCGTACATGGTTATTAGGAACAATCTCATGCGTGGTACTCGCATTCGTGAACCAATTCTTTGGATACCGGTCGAACCAGCTCATGGTATCATCAGTGGTGGCTCAGATAGTGACACTCCCTTTAGGAAAGCTCATGGCCACGACTCTACCTACGAGGAAATTCCGATTTCCCGGTACGAATTGGTCCGGTACGTTAAACCCGGGACCATTCAACATGAAGGAACATGTGATGATCACTATATTTGCTAATACCGGTTCTGGAGGAGCTTATGCCACTAGCATCATAACCATCGTTAAAGCCTTTTACCACCGTGACCTCAATCCTGCCGCCGCCATGTTGCTTTTGCAAACCACTCAGGTACACACTATAACCCTTTTTCTTTGTGCCGCCGTACCCAACAGAATTCTAAATCTATATTACTTTTGGTTTAATACTTGTCGATCACAATAAGAACCAAAAACGATATTCTCACTTTTTTTTTTCAAAACTAGTTCAGTACTACTTAGAGCATCCCCATTAGGGGATTATAAGAGTATCAATAAGCAAGTTCACACAATTCCCGAGAGAATCCATATCACCAAAGTTCTCCCCTAAGAACCGGTTCAACCACTGTTTCGCGGGTCCCACGACACGTGGCGGCCCGCGATTGGTTCGTTTACTATTTTTTTTTTAAATCAAACGAAAAAAAAATTTATATATATAATAATGCTTTTTGGAAATCGAGCCTTTAGATTGCTAATGGGGATGGTCTTACGTATATATAGAAGTGGACATTGCGTTTTTCAGTTCCGTTTGATTAATTAAGTTTTTTTTCTAAATTTTGGAAGTATATCGGAATCAAAAGGTTTCCGGTTCGATTCAGATTTTGTTTTGATTTCGATTCATATTCGGTTCTGATTTAGAAATAACCATTTATGTATAAATTTTCAGATATGTTAAGTTATTTACATTTTTGAATATTTTTAGTTTATTTTCAATTATTCTAGTTCTTTTAGTTCTCAAACATTAGAATGGTTCGAGTATCTTCTAAACTTTTCGGTACACAATAATTGTATTTTAAAACGAAAAATTGGCTTGATATCAGCAATCATGTTACATGTTAATGTAACCTATGAAGCTGCGACGGACGTGAGAGGAGAAAGAAACGAAATGAATGGCAATCATATTTCAACAAGTCAAATCGTCATAGGTTCACTTTTTGTTTTCGTTGTTATATAGTTGTTGGGGTATGGATGGGCTGGTATCTTCAGGAAATTTTTGGTGGACTCACCTTACATGTGGTGGCCCTCTAATCTTGTTCAAGTCTCTCTCTTTAGGTTCGTCTTTTGAATACATCTCAAGTTTGTTTCCACTGTTGTTAACCGGACCAATTCGGTCTACCATGATCCTAAACCAAAGAATTGTTCTTTCTTCTTGAAAATTTAACATTTTTTTTTGTATGGACTAGAGCATTACATGAGAAGGAAGAGAAGCGTGAAGGCAATAGACAAACGAGGCTTAGCTTTTTCCTAATTGTCTTCTTCGTGAGCTTCGTTTACTACATTGTCCCTGGCTACATTTTCCCTTCCATCTCATCCCTCTCCTTTGTCTGTTGGATATGGAAACGTTCTGTGACAGCTCAACAGATCGGTTCAGGTCTTCAAGGTCTCGGTATTGGCTCGTTCGGTCTTGACTGGTCCACCGTTGCAGGTTTCTTAGGCAGTCCTTTAGCCGCACCGTTCTTCGCTATAGCCAACTTCTTTGGTGGTTTCTTTATCTACTTCTACATCATCCTTCCTATCTTCTATTGGAGCAATGCCTATGACGCAAAGAAGTTTCCTTTCTATACATCTAAAACATTTGATCACACTGGTCAGCGTTTCAACATCACTCGTATCCTCAACAACAAGGCGTTTGATATCGATCTTCCAGCTTACGAAAGCTATAGCAAGCTTTACCTTAGTGTTATGTTTGCTCTGATATATGGACTTAGCTTCGGTTCTCTAACTGCAACCATTTCTCATGTTGCACTCTTTGACGGAAAGTAAGAATCTTTTGTCCTTGAGATCATTTTATCTTTTGCCATAGTCTCATGAAAAATCTTGTGTTTGTTGTTGTTGTTTCCTTGAAGGTTTATCTGGAGGATGTGGAAGAAGGCGACATTAGCTACAAAGGACACGTTTGGTGATGTTCATACAAGACTGATGAAGAAGAACTACAAAGAAGTACCTCAATGGTGGTTTCTTGCGGTTCTTGCTGTTTCCTTTGTGCTAGCTCTTTACGCATGTGAGGGATTTGACAAACAGCTTCAGCTTCCATGGTGGGGACTACAAAGAAGTACCTCAATGTACTCGCTTGCGCCATTGCCTTTACCTTCACGTTGCCTATTGGAGTTATCTTAGCCACCACGAATCAGCAAATGGGTCTTAACGTTATAACGGAGTTGATCATTGGGTACTTGTACCCGGGAAGGCCACTTGCTAATGTGGCTTTCAAGACTTATGGTTACATGAGTATGTCTCAAGCCTTGTACTTTGTTGGAGACTTCAAACTTGGTCACTACATGAAGATTCCTCCAAGATCTATGTTCCTTATTCAGCTTGTTGCGACTATGGTTGCTTCAACTGTTTGCTTTGGGACCACATGGTGGCTGCTTTCTTCCATTGAGAACATTTGTAACCCAGATAAGCTCCCAAAGAGTAGTCCCTGGACTTGTCCCGGGGACGAAGTGTTCTACAACGCATCAATCATTTGGGGAATCATAGGTCCTGGAAGGATGTTCACAAGTAAAGGTATCTACCCTGGGATGAATTGGTTCTTTCTCATCGGCTTCTTGGCTCCTGTCCCGGTCTGGTTCTTTGCAAGGAAATACCCGGAGAAGAAGTGGATAAAACAGATTCACGTCCCCTTGATATTTTCAGCGACAAGCGCGATGCCAGTGGCAAAGGCTGTGCATTACTGGTCTTGGGTGGTTGTAGGAGTTGTGTTCAACTACTATATCTTCAAGAGATACAAAGGATGGTGGGCAAGGCACAACTACATACTATCTGCAGCTCTTGATGCAGGCACTGCCATAATGGGAGTGTTGATCTACTTTGCATTTCAGAACAACAACATAAGTTTTCCCAATTGGTGGGGAAGTGAAAACACTGACCATTGTCCTCTCGCGCATTGCCCCACAGCTAAAGGGATTGCTGTTCAGGGCTGTCCTGTTTTCTGAACAGAGTTGCTGTTTGGCAAAATGGTCTGCTGGTCATAATAATATCTGTTAGCTTAAGAAGAAATGAAGACAAAAACAAACAATGTAAAGAATATGATTTCTTGAAAGTTAAGAACATCCAAAGATCACAGGTTTAACTCAAAAAGACAAATTGAATGGAAAAAAATCAACTGAATAGAGACTTGATCATAACATGATCAACGTGTTGTTTTACAAATTTGTAACACTTTTATTCCAAATCATTATTGGTGGCTTTAATTAATTTTATACTTGATTTTGTTATATAGCATTTTGTCCAAATATTTTCACACTCTTTTTGGATGTAAAATAATTTAAACTGAGATCAAACCCAATGATTCACACCAGACCAAACCAACATCGAAGAAGGACAAAACGGCGACGTTTGATACAGCGCATAATGGTTTCAGGCTTTCCCCAGGAGGACGTGTGAAAGTGAATGTAATAAGCTGTTTTTTTTTAATCACTGTTTACAACTGTATAGAGTAAATAAATTTATATTTAGTTTAAAATTATACTAATAATTTGCCAACAAACAAATATTTATATTTTTGTTTATTTTTGGTAGGAAATACTTTTAGTTTTTGCGTATTTAAATTTTTTCGATTTTCTGTTTTTAGAAAAAAATCGCCTCTGTTGTTTCTCTCACTTACCAATAGAGTTTTTTTTTTTCCGTCTCCAACGTAAGCATCGCCAGCTTCATCCGCCGGAGCCGCCGTAAGGAAGGCTCTTCATCGGCCGTGACGTAAGGCTTTTACTCTTCTCTTCTCCCTTTGTCTCCGATTTCGCGGGAAAATCGCGGTGGAGGAAAAAAATAATTAAAAGTTAAAGATTGAGAATCAAGCAGCTAATAATCAATTCGTAATCGCTGGGTTTTCTTCACAAGCTGACAGATCCTTGAGATGATTTCGAATTATACAACGAGATTCGTCCCGTCTCTCTGAGTTGTTATATCTGAATCCGACGATTTGGAAATCTAATTAGCTGGATCGCTTTTTATTTTTCTATCTCCTTAGATCCTTGAGTTGTTTCATTTCGCGACTAGATTCATGTTTCGACCCTCAGGATTAAATTGATCTGGATAGTTTTATCCGTTCTTGATAATATGCATTCGTGATGCGAAATTGGGTGTTGTAGTTATGAAGTTTTTGAGCTATTTCTTAGATTTGGGTGTGGGTTCTTGTTCTGTGACTATGATGTTCCATGACTATCTGATAGCTTTAGTTTACTTCAGATCTGAAAAACGATGAGTCTTGTTTTCTCATGTCAATCTTCTTCAACTGTTTTTGCAATATTGTTTGGTTTTTGGTGAGCTAATGATTTAAACTCCATCCCCATTCCATGGCAGATAGTTTCTGAGGTCTATAAAGCGTTGCCTCCTATTACGAACCAGGAAATGGTTAAAAGGTACACATCTTCTTCATATTTGCATATGTCTTTTACTTTCTTTCAAGTTATTCGAAAGTTCTTACGTTTTTTTTGTTACTTTTACGAGGCATGGAGAGTTTTGATTTACTAGAGATATCATGTCGCAGTGCGTAGACGGTTTCAAGCATTTATGCACCTCTCTTTTGCAATGCTTTGATATCGATGTATACAAACAATCTGGAGGCCTTGGAGATCCTGAATTGCTTGCGCGAGAGACTGTTTGTATGCTTCCAGTTTCTTTTTCATCTTCTTTCAGATTCCATGCACTCTTTTTGTCCAGTTATATGATTGAAAGGCACGCTATTCCTCTAGCTGATGCTCTCTGTTAAGAGGGGTGTGAATATTTCTTCTGGATTTTAATAGTTGAATTGTTTGGTGTGCAGTTAGTGTGAGCGAAATAGAGGCTCTGTATGAATTGTTTAAGAAAATCAGTAGTGCTGTGATTGATGATGGACTAATAAACAAGGTATGTAGGAATTAGCTGTCTCTTTTTTGCCGAACTTATACTCCGCATACGTATTGCTAATTCTTTTCGAAAACCTTTCTGATTTTCCTTCTCATATCCTGTTGTAATTGTATCAGGAAGAGTTTCAACTAGCCTTATTCAAGACAAATAAAAAAGAGAGCTTGTTTGCAGACCGGGTATGTTTGTTTTTCAACAAAAGGTCTTTGTAATACATTTGCCAAGATCTTGTTCAAATGTATGCTGACATCACCTACCACAGGTATTCGATTTGTTCGATTCAAAGCATAATGGAATACTGGGGTTTGAGGAGTTTGCCCGTGCTCTCTCTGTTTTTCATCCAAATGCTCCTATAGAAGACAAGATTGAATGTATGTCACTGATCTCAAAAGCTCAATTCGAGAAACCATCTATTAAAAGATATATGATGTTCACATGCTATATAATCAAACAAAGTTCATTAATCTTTAACTGGTATTCTATTTTGCAGTTTCATTTCAGCTGTATGATCTTAAACAGCAAGGTTTCATCGAGAGGCAGGAGGTAAAAGCTCTATTTATCTCTTCAATAGTCTCACTCAAACTCTCAAGTTTTTTATCTGGCTTTTACATTTCCGTTAACTTTGTCATCATTGTTCAGGTGAAGCAAATGGTGGTGGCTACTCTTGCTGAGTCCGGCATGAATCTGTCAGACGAAATCGTAGAGAGTATAATCGACAAGGTGTGTTTTCCCTCCTTCCTTTTTCCTTGTTCCGCTCTAGCATAGCCAACTCTTGTAAGCAGTTGAGAATGAAGTAACGGAGTGATATGTGAGTCTCTGTGGCAGACATTTGAGGAAGCTGACACAAAACATGACGGGAGGATTGATAAGGAAGAGTGGAGTACCCTTGTTATTAGGCATCCTTCGCTTCTAAAGAACATGACTCTCCAATATCTCAAGTGAGTTCCTAAACCAAGTACTAACTGGAGGTTTCAGTCGAAATTTGTACATCATGTATATTATTAAAACTGTAATCTCTCATTCTCGATTTCAGGGATATCACAACTACATTTCCGAGCTTTGTGTTTCACTCGCAGGTGGAAGATACCTGAGAAGAGTCAGAAAATTTGGCAATTGTGTTTGTGTTTCAAAGTTATGTGTCAAGATTTATTTGTTGTTACTAATCTCGCTGAACTCAATTTTCAAGATTTTGTTGTTTCTTCTGTGATAAGGAAAAAGAACGAAGTTGTATTTCTTTTGTTTTTGCTCCTGAAATGATTAATGTTCAATCCCCTTACATTTGCAGAAATAGCCTTGTGATTAGTTCCCCTAGACAAAAGAGTATATTTGTAGTTGAAGGTTTGAGCAACAATTGCTCAACATCCCACTGTAACAGAACAAGCAAAAGGGAAAGCAAATGAAATTAGTTATTTATTTTGCAAGAGGAACAAGATTGAACACTGAAGATATCTTTTTCTCCCTATGACGGATCAGTTTAACTTTTTTACTCTTGGTTCACTTTCGGTTTTAATTTTCTTCTTTTTACTTGCACTTCAGCAAAACACAACTTCAAACACCAGTCATATATAGCTTGTGTTAAAAGATTTGATGTACTGGTGATCTAGCAGAAGGTGAATTAAGAACATATTTAAGGCCGTTAGTACGGCAAGATGAACCAAAACATGGCAAAACTAGTTGTGGATTCCCCGAGTAAATTGTGATAAAAAAAAAAACTAAGTTCAAGAGGCCGAGATTAACAAAAAAAAACCAGAAAATACTTAGTCAAAAACAAAAAACAAAAGATAAAGCTGATGATAGAGAAGGAGACAGAGAATCCGCTCGAGCCTGTTTCAACTACTAATGATTTTCAGGCTTAGTCGACTTCTTCCATCTTGCTTCCTTCAGCTTCAGCGTCATCTTCAAGCGCTGGCATGTCGGCATCAGCTTCATTCTCACCTGCCTCATCATCAATGCTCAACCCAAGCTTAAGCATCCTGTGGATTCTGTTTCCAAAAGTGTTTGGCTCATCAAGGCTGAATCCGGATGTGAGAAGCGCTGTCTCAAACAGGAGGAGGACAAGATCCTTTACAGACTTGTCATTCTTGTCTGCATCAGCTCTCTTCCTCAACTCGTCCATGATCGAGTTCTCTGGGTTGATCTCCATTGTCTTCTTGCTTGACATGTACCCAGCCATGCTGCTATCTCTCAAGGCTTGTGCCTTCATGATTCTCTCCATGTTTGCAGTCCATCCGTACTCACCAGTCACAAGACAGCACGGTGAGTCGACAACACGGTCAGAGACTATGACCTTCTCAACCTTGTCTCCCAGAACATCCTTAATCACCTTGCACAGACCCTCGAATTTCTCCTTGAGCTCTTCCTTCTTTTTCTTCTCATCCTCTGTTTCCTCAAGCTTCAAACCTTCCTTGGTGGCAGAGACAAGCTTCTTTCCCTCAAACTCCTTGAGCTGACCAATGGCATACTCATCAATGGCATCAACCATGTAAAGGACTTCGTATCCCTTCTTCTTCAGCTTCTCAAGGAAGGGCGAGTTCTCTACAGCCTTCTTGCTCTCTCCAGTGATGTAGTAAATGTCATTCTGTCCTTCCTTCATCCTGGTCACATAGTCCTTAAGACTGGTCAGCTCGTCTCCGCTCTTGGTGGAGTGGTAACGCAGCAACTCAGCAATCTTTGTCCTGTTCTGAGAGTCCTCATGGATTCCGAGCTTCAGGTTCTTGGAGAAGGCTTCGTAGAACTTGTTGTAGTCCTCTTTGTTCTCAGCAATCTCAAAGAAGAGCTCAATGCACTTCTTCACAAGGTTCTTGCGGATGACCTTGAGGATCTTGTTCTGCTGGAGAGTTTCTCTTGAAATGTTAAGAGGAAGGTCCTCAGAGTCGACAATACCTTTCACAAATCCAAGGTATTCAGGGATGATCTCCTCACAGTTGTCCATAATAAAGACACGTCGGACGTAAAGCTTGATGTTGTTGGGCTTCTTCTTTGTGTCAAAAAGGTCGAATGGAGCCCTCTTGGGGACAAAGAGAACAGCCTTGAACTCGAGCTGGCCTTCAACAGAAAAGTGCTTGACAGCCAAGTGCTCCTCCCAGTCATTGCTGAGACTCTTGTAGAAGGCAGCATATTCCTCCTTGTTGATTTCCTCGGGTTTCCTCATCCAAATAGGCTTCTGCTTGTTCACAAGATCAAACTCGTGAGACACCTCCTTGATCTTCTTCTTTTTCTTCTCCTCCTTTTCTTTTTCCTCATCTACTTCTTCAACCTTCCCTTCCTCATCCTTCTTCTCTTCCTCTTCCTCATCATCTGAGATCTCCTTTTCAATAGTCTTCTCAACCCAAAGAGAGATCGGGTAGCTGATGAACTCAGAGTGCTTCTTCACCAAATCCTTAAGACGGCGCTCTTCAAGGTACTCCAACTGGTCTTCCTTGAGGTACAGGGTCATCTTAGTACCCCTACCAAGGACCTCACCAGAGGTATCCCTCGTCACAGTGAAGGATCCACCAGCCTGGGACTCCCACACATACTGCTCATCATCGTTGTGCTTTGTGACGACTACAACCTTCTCAGCCACCAAGTAAGCTGAGTAGAAACCAACACCGAACTGCCCAATCATGCTGACATCAGCACCAGCAGCCAATGCCTCCATGAACTCCTTGGTGCCAGACCTGGCAATTGTACCCAGATTGTTGACCAAATCTGTACAACAGAACAATTAAGCATCAGAAAATAAGATCAAGATTAAATAACAGAAACAACTAAGCAAAGAAAAATTGCTTCTAAATGATAATACTTACCAGCCTTAGTCATTCCAACACCACTGTCGATAATTGTCAAGGTGTTGTTGCTCTTATCCGGGATGATGTGAATGAAGAGTTCTGGCTGGCCATCAAGCTTACTCTTGTCCGTCAAAGACTCGAATCTGATCTTGTCCAAGGCCTATTCACCAGGAATATAAATCAGATTAATGACCCAAAACAACACTTCTCCAAACAACATTACTACTGCTGATTAGCGCTAAACTAACAACATCAAAATAAAACGCAAACCCATATCATGTAAACCTATAGCATCATACATCTAGCTCCCACTATTCTCAATTTCAGAATAGTAAACCACCTAAGCAGACGACAAACAAAAGCTTAAATCACCAACATATATAAAAGAGAGAACAGATTTAGTTTAATTGCCAAAGATTAGTTAACGTAAATTCCTAATCATAAATGCCCCCGAGCGCAACAATGATAACTAGCATATATATAGTTCAACTATTGAACCCTAAACAGAGATTCATCGATCCACATCAACAACGAATCAATGGATCTACGGATAAAAATCAACCACAACGTTCAACAAGAAACAACATAACCTAAGAGGGGAAGAGATAGGGAGAGAGACGTACATCGGAGGAGTTACTGATGAGCTCACGAAGGAAGATCTCCTTGTTGCTGTAGAAAGTATTGATGATAAGAGAAAGAAGCTGATTGATCTCAGCCTGGAAGGCAAACGTCTCTGTATCCGACGACATTACGAAGGAGAAGAACTTAGGGTTATTTTTCTACGATTGGGGAAGATCAAGTGCTTGCTGCTTGAAGGAGGAGGAGCCAAGGTTTATATAGGTGGGTACTCGTAGGGTTTCTAGATCCTTCCATTAAAACTGGAAAAATCACAACAAAAAAAAAAGTAAAGCCCTCACTCACTCGCTATTTTAGCGCGTGTTTGTTTCGTATCATAAGTTCCTGAATTTAAGTAATGTGGACCCCACCCTCCGGTTCACAAGTCTTACGGTGGATTGCTCCGTAGATAGTTTCCTCACTCCGTCATCTAAATTAGCTACGAAACGGCACCGTTCGAGTCATAACGCCCAAGAGAATCTCCGATCGCCGGCGTTCGAATCTTTTCACTTTTTAAGAAAAGAAACGGAGAAAATGGCGCAAGGATGGTTCTCGATGAGCGGACAGGAGCTGCAACAAACGGGCTCGTCTCTGCTGGCTGATTGGAATTCTTACGCAGCCTCCAGAGATGTCGAGGAAGGTGGCGGAAGCTTCGGGTTTGATATCGAATCCGCCGTTAGATCTGCCAACGACACTGTTTCGGGTACATTCAGTGTGTAAGCTACTCGATCTCTTTCCAAATTATTCACCTCAAGGTGAGTGTTAGTGATTCTGAGCTATTCAGATTTTTGCTTTATTGATTTGGGAGATGTGTTAATGAGCATTGCATTTGCATATCAATGAATTTGTAGTTTGTGAATGTTCTGATGAGTAATGTATTTGCGAGTAGTACATGAATCTTGTGCTCAACATGAACAGCTCCTTTCTTGACGATTTTGGTATTGATTTGCTGAAAAAATGTTATTTTCTGTCGACATTAAGATTCTTACTTCTCCTTGGACCTTTACGATGATGTATTTGCTTGATATTTAGCTGTGTGCGGAGCTATGCTTCTATTATGGACCCGTGAAACTTATATTTATGATGCTACATGCTATACTTTGTGACGGATTATGTTGAGTATACTACAGTGAACATTTTTCATTGCTCCAGTTAGATAATGATGTGCAAATCTGTAGAGCAGATTTTACAGGTCTGGTCACCTTTTGTTTTGTCATCAAGAATCGTCCTTTTGTTTGGCTTATGAGGAGTGTTGTTCTTTTGCAATTTGTACCTGAATTTAATGACTACAGGGTTTCAAAAGGAGTTAGAGATATTCCGGGGAGCCTGCAGTCAGTAACCAGCAGTATGCCTTCAGGAAAAGCGCTGATGTATTTTGGTTTACTTCTAGCAAGTGGTGTATTCTTCATCTTCATTGCCTTCACAATGTTTCTTCCAGTCATGGTGCTTATGCCACAGAAATTTGCTATTTGTTTCACCCTTGGATGTGGATTTATCATTGGATCGTTCTATGCACTCCGTGGCCCACAAAATCAGCTAGCACACATGTTGTCGATGGAGGTATGCTAAATTACTATATAGTGTGTAATGCCTGAAAGCCCAGAGTAAATTCCTTACCCTCTTTCTAATTTCTTACATACTTCTACAGAGGCTTCCTTTAACCTTAGGTCTCATTGCCACCATGGTTGGTACCATATATGTATCGATGGTTCTCCACAGTTACATTCTCTCGGTGCTCTTCTCTGTTTTACAGGTGCTAATTCCTCTTCCAAGCCCTTAAGCTATTCCCTTTTATTCTGGGTTAAGTTTCTCAAAATGAGATTTTATAGTATTAAAGATCATTTAGTAGCTCCCCTTGTTGGCAAATGGGTCTTGAGATAGAACCCTAACATTTAGCAAGAAACATTAGACTGTCGAACAAGTGGTAGTGCCTTATCTGGTTCTTGTGTCGGCTTAAGAACTTGTGCTTGCAAAATCTGCAGATTTTCATAACGTTTGATATCTGTTTCGGTTTGTGAATGGACAGGTTATTGCGTTGGTTTACTACTGTATATCTTACTTCCCTGGTGGATCACCCGGCATGAAGTTCCTCAGTTCTTCTCTTACCTCATCTGTGCTAAGAGTTTTCGGTAGATGAGTTATAACGGCCAAATTTGACTTTTCTGATGTATGAAGAAAGATAGTCAGCATTTTTCGTATTCTCTCCATTGTATATTTGATGAAAATCTTCTAGAAGACAATGATCTTAAAGGATATATTGAAGGAAAAAACCCAAGTGATGCTGTCACCAAAATCTTTTAACTTAACTTCACCAACCGTCTTTGACCAAATCTCAAATTGGCAAGAGAAAATGAAGATTTTAGCTTAGAAAAACGGTCGGGATTTCACTATAATTATGGAGAAAATGAGGTATTATGATACGATACTAACGCATAAGAGTGGGCCACCAACCTGTTATGTATGGGCCTGGGAATCAAAGGAAAGGAAGGGTTTCAAGACTATATAATCTTACGCTTTTCTTTGAGGTGGGGGGCATGCTTGAGGAGAGATTTAGGATGGCCATGTGCCATTTGGGCTGATCAGAGGGAGAGTTCTTAGAGAGTGAGCTGGCTTGCTGTCTTCGATCTCTATTTCTTCTTCTATCTTTGTTATTTTGGTTTTCGTTTATCAGTAAAAGAGACACTTGAGAGATTCTGAGTTTTGTTACAAGAGTTTCCATCTAAGAACTTAACATATTACTTATGGTGGATCTCACTAGTATATTGCCCTTCTTCTTGGTGGAAGAAACATTTGGTTTTGATGCTGCAATAATATTTCAGCATGTACTTGGGCTTTCATGAGTTTGCTTTAACAGGTTAACGTAGGTTTATCATTTCATTTTGCAGAAGTCTTTTCATCATCCCTAACACCAAATTGTTACTTAACAAGTCTGTTTTTATTTGGTGTAAAGATCATATGGTTTGTGTTTGATAAATGAAATTATTCTGTTTGCATTACATAAACATCAACTTTAATATCTTTTGTTACTACAACATTATCCAAACACAAACACGTATAAACCTAGAAACCAACAACATTTTAAGCCTTCTCATTGTTATCTCCATCGTCGTCTTCTTCTTCGTTCTCATCTATCCCAACCCATTGTGTAAATGCAAACAAAAACTCTTTAAAGTTCACCATTCCGTTTTTGTCCCAGTCCATTTCCTCTGCAAAGCAAACAAATCAAAATCAATATTCTCTGGTTTAAAAGAAAGGAGAAAGCTTGAGATTAGAAACTGGACCAAATCTCTTCATTGCTATCCGCCCTGAGGATCTTTCTCCAGATTCATCAATGGCTCGGATCATTTCCTCCCGGCTAACGTATCCGTCCTTGTTATCGTCCAAGAACACAAATGTGTCCACTAGCGTCTCAAACGTTGGTTCCAACTTTGGCATTCCCAGTCTCCATTTCTGTTATTAGTTCAAACAGCTCTCAATACCGCGGAAAAAAACTGATACCGAGACAAATCAAACAGAGCATAGAAGTCAAGAACAGAGGATTTTGCGGTTACCTTTTGGAGGGTGGATGAATCGTCTTTAAGAAGATAGACAAGGCAGAGAAGAACAATGAACTCTGTAAATGTAATCCCCATATCCTCGTTGATATCGCAAGCCTTGAACAAATCATTGATCTCATCTTCCTCGAACGAGATCTCTAGCTTCCTGAAACAATTCTTTAGCTCCGAGTGATCAATGGACCCGTTCGAATCTTCATCTGTCCAAATCAACCAAGTGACATAAGCATCAAAGACCCATGAGAGAAAACCTATGATAACTTAGAATCTAAGTGCGCGAATGTTCACTCACCGAACTCTTGGAAAATAGCTTTACAGTTTCTAAGACCGTCATCGATCTTAGGGAACTTGAGAACGATACTGTTGAAAGATTTCATTGTGGTGCCTGTGGATGCCTTGCGCTGCACGGCTTCTATGATTTTGGCCTCCAGCTTTGTCTCTGGAACCCATTCTTTTTGCAGAGTTTCAGATTTAGTCACTGCACCTCCCATGTTGCTCGTGTTTAAGGATCAGATCCAAGACAAATCTAGTTTCTTGTAAGACAAGCAAGCTTAACTTCACTATCTAGCAGAATCAAGAACGCTGTTCAATTCCAGGATTACACAAAAAAAGATCTAATCAGATGATTCATATAAACTCAATCTTGTCATAACAATAAAGGAAAAAGATTCACATTTCACAGAAACCAAGTAGAAAGAGGAAGAGAAGACAAGAACCTGTAAAATAATTTCTTGTTGGTCACGGAGATGGAAACACAAAATCACAGATCTGTTTGTTTAGTTGTTATTAAAAGAGAGGAAAAAGAAATGAAATTTACTACAACTAGATTATGTTCGAGAAGAAGAACTGAAGAAGCAATTTGTAATGGTGGCGTGATGAACGCTGAAGATTCCACGTAATTGCGCATCTTAAGAAACGCTTCCTCTATTATAATTCTAGCATTAACTCTCCATCTTCTCTGACTTTTCTTTATTTTTATAATTTATTAATATGAAATGGTGGTATTAATTATCACTTTATCACTAATCGTTGACTTGATCTATGAATCATTTTCTTGTGGCTGAAAGAAAAAGTAATGATTATTTCACGGGAACTTTACTAGAAAACTTTTACATTTTAAACCTACTATCTAACTATCTAATCTAATCTAACTAATTAAAAGAAGCTATTTCTAGCCTCCTAGCATGTCCACCTCACCAATTTCTCAATTCTCTTAGAGACTGCCACGTAAACAAACTCAGCCTTCTAAGCCTTTCTAAGTTTGAGAATCGTTCCCCTTTCCTTTCAATACGTTTCAACTCTTACAAGTGCAAAAGGAAATTATTTTGATTTTGATTTAAGAAAATTGAAAGAGAAGTTAAGTCAAGGTGAAGTCGATGACTGATTTGGTCTTCGAATTCTTCTTCTTCTTCAAAATCATGAGCTACACGATGTCCAGTGTTCGTCATTCCCCTAGCCTCAGTCCTTTTCAAATCATATCTAACCTTTGTCGTGTCTATATGTTAATGTGTTTCGTTTAGATTTGATATCCAAATCAGAC
>OVAN01005455.1:0-23470 GCA_900406275.1 Anastatica hierochuntica | reverse complement strand
TAGATTGACACTTGTCACGATCTAAATTAAACATTGACATATGTCGAAATCCGATGAGTTACAATTTGCTTACGTGTCGCGTTCGCGTCGAACGCGTTCAGCTTTATATAATAAGATAACCATATTCGTACCATATGCACTATTTCAGTTTGGTTTGGTTCGGATCGATTTTATCATATTGAACACTTCTATTTTATGGCATTGTGTGAAAATTATATCGGTTACCCGAGAGTGAGAGACAGCTTCAGAGAGCCCATGTTATCACCAGGACGATCACAATAAATGACTCTTCTGAATATGAAATTATATTCAAACAACGATAGGATGCCAACAGGTCTTCCGAACCAAGGAACAAACGTATGAGGTAGATAGTGATCTCCCTACGGTTCATAAATAAACAAAAGGACACAAGATAAAAATCAACAAATAGTTATAGGAGTCTCATCGAATGTAGCAGTCAATGTTAACCTCGTTGAAGTAATCAATGATGCACATATCTGGTTTCACATGTATTATTTGCTTTGAGACTAAACGTTCAATGAAGTCTGAAAGAATCGGCGGGATCGACTCTATTTTTCGATCTGCATAACACTCAGTATCTCACTTTGAACACATCCGCACAAGTTATAGAGTAACGAAAATTATGTAAAGAACTTGCCTTTGTTACTCTCATCAAGAGGTGTATCAGCTATGGGAAGACCGAGTTGGATCATGTCACGTCCATGTCCTCTATTTGGCCGTTTATAACCCACATATGCCTCACCTTTTTCTCATTGATTGGCAAATTAACACTGGACTACACACAAGCTAAATCATTATAGCGATGCAAATAGATTCTTTATGAAGTTGATCTCTTACTCTAGAAATTCTAAGATGGCTTACAAGAGAAACGAGTTGTGAAACTTCCATTGCATCAAGCATTTTGTTGTACAACTTCAATCCTTCGACGACATTAACCTAGAACCCAAACAAAACTCAGTAATTCAATGTGTCATTAGGCGTAAACTATAAACAGAAAATCAAAGAAGATCCAACTCACCAATTTTGTTTCATATACATTTTGGACAAAAAAGTGTTTGTCATGCTTTCAAAACTAAGCTTCTAAAAAAAGTAAGCAAGAAAGATAGCAAAATGTTTAAAAGCCTCTACAGGCTGCTAAGTTTAGGTTCTGCGTAAAACAGAAAGTTTAAAAGCCTCCTCAGACAACGATAGTAAAAAATTTGAAACATGAAAAAGGATTTAAACGTCTCCCCAAACAACAAGTCTTAAACTAACAGAAAGATAAAGCTCTCTTGGGCAAAGTCTTAACCAAAATAAAAATAAAGCAAATAGGGGGTGAATGCTTGATCTTCCTACCCTTCAACATCTTTTTCCTCGGCATCTTTGTCTTCAACCTCCTTCGACATCTCCTCAGGAACTGATTCAGGGTCCACCTAACCTAAATTAGATTCGTGTTCGCCAGTCTTCGTAATAACAACTGGTTCGAAAACATTAATCTCAAGAATACCTAAGCTCTCAGAAAACTAGGGATAAAGGAGCTTGCTAATAGAGAAGTTAGATACATGAGACTTCTCATACGCGACAGTTGCAGCTGGAATTAAAGCCATCAGACGTGTGTACTCATTTTTAACACTCTTAATCTCGTTGGCCAGCATAGACTTGAGAAGATCGGTATTAGCCTGTAACTTTTGGGCATAAATCTGCGCAAACACCTCATTTTTCTTATTTTCAAAATTTTCCTTAATAATCACTAGTATCTTCTGATAAGCAGTCGCCTCCTCTTTTTCCCTATTCAAACATCCTGTTTAATTGCTTCTTTAGTTTTCTGGAGATCCTTGTTAACTGACATCAACTCGGTCACCTGAGTCTCAATAATCTTCTAGCTAGGGTTAGGCATTCGGGTACCCATTCGAGTATCGGGGTCGGATCCTTTCGGGTATCGGTTCTTCGATTCCAGAGTTGGACTCATTCAAATACTTTTTTCGGTTTGGGTCGGGTTTGTTCTTGTCGGGTTCGGATCAGTTCTGGTTCTCGTAGGTGTACCCGAAATTTTTTTAGGTCCTATTCGAATTCGCATATTTTCGGGTAATATGAATATTTTGAGTATAAAATATTCTCAAATACCCATATTTTATAGAAAAATATATTAAATTATACTAAAATACTTTTAAATTAATTAAAATATTAATAAATATATAAAAACACTTGAAAATATTTAATTATACTAAAATAAATATTCAAAATACCTAAAAATATTAAAAATAATCTTTAAAAACTAATTTAATCACATATATATAAAGGTATTATGTATTTGGATATCGAGTACATGTTCGGATATCGAGTATTTTTCGGGTCTCGGATATTTTCGGGTATCGGTTCGGGTATAGATAGCCGATACCCGAAGTTATCTAGCCTTTGGATCCATTCGGGTATTTGCTCGGTTCCGATTCGGATTCGCTTCCACTTTTTCGGATCGATTCTGGTTCGGGTATTCGGATCCAAGTATTATGTCCAACCCTACTTTTAGCATTCTCAAGTGAAGAAATCATGTTTCCATTTTTTTTTACCTCAAGAGTCATGTCTTGATTCTTCCCAGCTAACGCCTCCACTTGAGATGTTAAGTCTCTTATCTGAGCATGGCAGTCTAGAACCTGGGATTTAGCTGATTCAACCTCATCCTTAGTAAAATTGACCTGACATCTTCAAGTTCTTTGGCTTCAGGAGAATCTTTAACCATTTTCTCAAATTTCAGCTGAGATTTGTTGAAGGTATTAGCTAACTAAAAAAAAGAAAGAGAAAAAACAAAAACACCGACAACTATGAGCTAGTGCAATACAAATAAAAAAAAATCTAAAGATAAAAACATCTAGTACATGTCCAAAGTGGTATGCAACGTCCATGTTTTATGTGACGCATAAGAGCATGTTCAATACTAAGAATTTTTTTGGAGTTTTTAGCCATTTTTTTATTAATTTTTTTTAGAATAAGAATTCTTTTGGGATTTTTAGCAATTTTGGTCTATTATTGCAAGAACTCCAAATGGGGTTCTTAAATAATTTTTTTTTTACTTAAACAAAAACCGAAATAATTTCGAGTATTTTTAGGTATATTTTCGAGTATTTCGGATCAGGATATTTTAAACAGATCCGAAACTCCAAAAATCGTAAACAGATCCGTATCATATCCAAAAACTGAAAACAAAAAAAACGGATATGAAACGGAACCGAAACGGATATTTTCGGGTATTTTGAGTTCGGATCGAGATATTTTAAACAGATCTGAAACGGATTCGAAACTCCAAAAATCGTAAACAGATCCGTACCATATCCAAAAACTGAAAAACAAAAAAACGGATCTGAAACGGAGCCGAAATGGATACTTTCGGGTATTTTGGGTTCGGATCGGGATATTTTAAACAGATCTGAAATGGATCCAAAACTTCAAAAATCGTAAATGAATATGTAACGAATCCAAAAACCGAAAAACAAAAAAAAACGGATCTGAAACGGATCCGAAAATAAAATTGTTCTGACAAAAAAAAATAGATAAGAGAAACTGCTCTTAGTTAAAATACACAAGAACTGGTTTCTTAACTTGTGCAATTTCTTTTCTTTTTTTAATTAAAAAATTACCTAAAAAACCCACTAAGAACCCTCAAACATGCTCTAAGGATCTCCGTACCCAGAGATCGTGAAAAACCAAACCTGGCCATCAATAAATGGGCCTTGTGGCGCATAGGATCAGGCTAAGATTAAACATATGGACCCAATACAAGATAGATTTAGGATTTTGTCAGTCTTCGTTAAAGTTTTGGGTCCATTTGATTTTATGTTGTTGTTTATGTTATGATGATCATTTTCAATCTTTCATTTATGTAAAGTGGGGACTTTAGTCCATTCAGATTTGTAGTCGACACATGTATTTACAAATATGTAAAAGATGATTATGACTAATAACATCCCACTAGTTACGAATTTTCTTCTTCCTTTATCAATTCCAGTGACACTATTAACCGATTACACATATATATATAAAGATGACACGTATATAGATCACTGTTGCCCTCTCTATCTTACTTTTTGTTTTATGTCGTCTTAGCCAAACATTAACTAAGATATATAATCAAATTATGGTTTTTAAATTTTTGAGAAAGACATAATTTTTTATTTTTTTTTTTTTTTTTGGCTCAACAACAACTTTAAATTCACCAAATGTTTTACAACAAAAGATCTACCTCTACTTCCTTTTTAACCCAATTCGGCACAATAGTGTAGAGCTTAGGAGCATCAATTCCATAGGAAAGAGCTTCTCTCGCTACTCTATCCGCCACTCTGTTTCCACCTCTTGGGTGGAATATTACAACCACATTGGCAAACAAAGAGAGAGAGTGAAATATATCCTGGAGGAATGGTTTAAGAGAAAGAGAGAGAGTGACATAATTAGATATATGAAACAGAACGTTAATATTTAGACACATATCTTCACCAGGAAGATGCTACGTGGAGACACCACTTGTGAAACTACACATATTAGTGACACTTAATAATTCAAACCGATCGAGCTATTTTTCAATTTGTCCATAGGACAAATTTTGTCGCACAAAATAAACTTTTTCACAGAATATTTTTTGGGTCCCATATTTATTTTGGCACCAAGATTCAACTCTACTTTGAGCATAATACAATTTTCTGTACTATAAAGGAAAATATGGCACTAAAAGTCATCACAAACGGACCCATATTTTCTAACTTCTATGTCCCTCGAAATGACATTATCAATGACACATTGTTTATTGTGTATATGTGACAATGCTTCAATGTGGTCAAAGAAATAGACAAATAATAAGTCAATAATATTTATTCGACTCGTTGAACATTCGTCCGAGATAAACAAAACACATACTTTAAACAAAACTCTAAACAAAACACATACTCAACTTTTTTTTGCAGTCCCGTCGAAAACCTAGATAATTAGCACATATATATGCACAAGTAAAAAAAGTTTAACATGAAAATATATAACATACAAGTAAAAAAGTTTAGTTTCTATTTACGTGAAAACTATTTTTTTTTTCTTTTAAACATGCAAGAACATAAAACATGCAAGAACATAAATTTTATATTCACTTGTTTCTTCTAATAGTAAGTATTTATTTTTTAGATTAACGTAAAGTTTACACCGTAAATATTACATTTCTATTTTTATTATTTTCACGTTACATTATTTAAAGGGAGACTTACAAAAATACACTTTTGTATTGTCTGTTTTTCAAAAATACCCTTGTTTGAAATTTTTTTATTTTTACACCTCTTTTTAATGAAAAAGACCATTATATCCCTAGACTAAAAGAAACCCTAAACGTTAAACCCTAAACCGTAAACCATAATTCCTAAACTTTAAACCCTAATAGCTAAACCCTAAACCCTAATCACTAAACCTTAAACTCTAAACCCTAATCACTAAACCTTAAACCCTAAACCCTAAATCCTAATACTTGAGGTGTATATTTGAGAACCATTAAAAGATATGTGTAAATGTAAAATTTCTTTTCCTTTTAAGTATATTTCTGTAAATTAATCTTATTTAAATGTCAGATATTTGATGTTTACTAACAGAAAAATTGGAAATATTTAATTATTACGTTAGAAAATAATGTTTGTGAAATTGAGGAAATGATAATATCTCAGCGTCGCTTCCCATATTTCAGTCCATAATTCGTAATTTCATATTCCTATATATTACAAGCTAGAAAATTCCCAAAAAAATGTCCCTCTAAGTGAAATCATATTGACTCAGTTCCGGCAAAATGGTTCTTGTTCCGGTGCTTCCCATGACGATGGCGGCGAGGGATCCCGCCGAACGTGACCGGATCATAGACCTTGAGACGCCTAGCCTCCGCCGGGTTCACTACACATTCGGACAAAACCACCTTGTACCTCATATGGTCATAACAATACGAATAAGTCATGTGTTTCCTCCGGAAACTCTCCATTTTGTTCCTCTGCGACGCCGATATCTCCGAGGCTAGCCGGATATTCTCGAGGGCTCCATCTTCGCAGCTCGGTAACTTCTCGGTAGGGTCGACGGCGCAGCCGTGGAGGATGAGATTGGTGAATTGGACAACGTAAGGGGCATATTTGTAATTTACACCGTATTTGCCTCCATTAGTTGCCCATTTGGAGGCATCCCATATGGTTGCATATAAAGACATTGGCTTCGCCGGGAAGTCACCGCCCATTGACGCCGTGCGTTTCACTTCTCTTATCGGAACCTTGTCTACATAAAATCTGCACCCAAAAAAATAAAAATATATAATAATAACAAATTTAGAATTTTGATACCCAATAAATATTTTGCAAAATTCTAGCTTTTAATGAACTTAAAATTATATTATTCCATCCAAAAATACTCTGTTTGGTTCTCTATAACTCTGTTGTTGCCAAGAATCAAAAGATGTGTATAAATCACATAACTTTCCAGAAGTAGAAACTGTTTTTTTAGTATAATTCCAGAAAAAGAAACTAATCCACCACTAGCTTTTACATACAAAATTGATTCAATGTAAATCAAAACTTAAATTGATTCTTAAAGTTAAGAAGAATATAGGAACAAAGAAGTATTTGCTTTTAAAACAAAAAAGAAGTATTTGCTTAAACTTACATGATGTGAGAAAGAGACCAGAGGACACTATATTGATGAAAATCTTCTGTCGGATCAAACCAAAGATTATATCTTTCTTCTCTGCCTAAATGTGTGCTTCCATTGCCATAGATGTTAGTCTGAATCCTCCATTCTTTGCCTCTAATATTCCCCAAAAACTCAAAATCAATCTCGTCATGATTCTTCTCATACATGTCTCCATTTGACAACTGATAAAAACAAACCCACACACAAAAGAAAAGTTTCATGAGAAATTTTTTTAGTTGATTAGTTTTGAATGGACCCAAAAGCTAAAAACATTTTAAATATAATTTTTTGCTTACATAAAAGGCAATAACAACTCCTGCAGAGTAATCTGCTGGTAATTTGATAGAAGCACTAAAGAATCCATGCAAGTAAATATCATTTGAAACAAACCCAGAACCTGTAAAACATGATTTGAGAATAATACCAATTTTTAAAAACAGAAAGAGAGGAAGAAGTGAAATCAAGAAGAAGAAGAAGAAGAAGAAGAACACGAACCGGTTCTCTCGTCTAGTGTTAACCGGACAGATTTACCGTCTTGGTGAACAATCAGATTCTGGTCCCCGAAGAGATGAGTGTAAGCTTCGTCGAAATGTAAAAGAGGAAGCTTTTGTAAAGCAAATCCAGAAACCAAACCGGTGAAGAGTGACATGAAAACTAAAAATCGAGTTGAAAACTCCATTCTCTTATGATTTTTAATTTTTTTTTGCAAAAAACAGTTTCTATGGTATGATATTATGAGGAGGAGAAAGGAAGATATTTAAATGGATAAATAGCGTATTGAGGACGAGCTATTAAGCTGCGTTGAAAGAGAAGACAGAGAGAGATATTTAGGCGTAGTGAGTAAGTTATGGATGGTTTATGTTTTTTTTAGAATTTTAATCTTCATTAATATGTCAGCTCATTTTTTCTAAATACTTTTTATTTACTGCACTAAACCAATTAAAAAATGCAAGAAAATATTTAAAAATATTTTTACTGGAAATTGTAAAATTGATTTTTTTATTGTCACATCATTTTCCAACACTGTTAGTTTATCATTTGAATAAGAAACTTGTGAGTAACACATATTTTCTCTGTTTTATTTTAAAAGATGTTTAAGAATTCTATACATTTATTAAAAATTCATTTAAATTTTAGTTTATTCTAGATAAAGATCATTTATTAGGTGTGTTAAACACCAGTTCAACCAACAATGAAATTATTTGCATAATATAAATGATGAAAAGTATAAAAATATAATAAATTTTGTATTGAAAAGTAAAAACATAACTTCATTCAAAATAAATATCATTGTTTAAAATATCATTTATTTTGAAAGAGAGAGAGTGATAGTTAATTAACTAGCAATCTTACTCATGTTGAGAAAATTCCATCACCTTTTCACATTTGAAAAAGGTTATTGCAGTTTTATTAGCATGTAAAAGCGAAGATAATTTCTTTTTTGCATAAAATAATAGTTTTTAATAATAAATGGTATTTTAATTTTAAAGATATTTAATTAAAAAGGTATATAAAACGTGGAGAAGAAAACAAAGTACTAGCATAAGATTAATAGTTAAACCCAAAAAGAAAAAAAAGGAAAAGTATACGGTGCTTTGCTGCTTACACATGTGTCCCGACAAATAGTCACAGATTGAGTCACTAACACATAACACTAAATTTATTTTCTTTTCCAAAAAAATTAAAAAAATGCAGTTGGAAGTTAATAAGTTTGGTAAATAAAATTTTATTTCGATCATTACAAAATTCCAGGTATAATATCTTTTGTTTTGAGTTCTGTGTCAAAAATTTAAGTATTTAGTTTGAACTATACTTATAGTTCGTTTACCGATTGTAGTTTTGCTATATTTAAAAGAATCATAAGAGAACTAATGAAAAAGATCCTAAAACTCTATAGTATGTTAACTTCATTAAAATTTGGCTATTTTTGTATATGTGTGTGTGTGAATGATATGTAATTTCTTGGCTTGTGAGTCTGTCTGACTTTCGTTTTGGTAAGTGATGACGTGTACATATCTTATCCACGTCAGCATCAATTAGCCGTTGGATATCTCTCGTAGTGTGTCCTTGAAACAGTCACTTATAAATACTGTATAAATTATTGTGCAGCGTGATTAACGGCAGCATTGACGCCGTTAATACCTTCTCTGGGCGAATACCAGACCTGTGTCAGGTGGGTAGGTGGTTTCATCACCTTTTTGTCCAAATTAAAAAAAATTACAATCTAATTGTTGTTTCTATATATTTTATAACTCATCCGATCTGTAAAAACACACTTTATACTTTTTTTTCTTTTTTTTTTATAATCGTGAGTTTTCCAAATACTTTCTAGGTTTATTGACTAAATACCTCGCGACTCATTGCACTCCACATATTCAAACTTTATATTTGTTGTCAAAGGAAAAAAAACACACTTTACTAAGTGATGAACTTTTCCTCGAAAGTCCACCATATTGTATGATCTGAATTTAAATGTCCAGTCGACTAATATTAAAATAGTCAAATCGTCTATTACCAGATACTATATAAACTGTTTGGATCAAATTCAAACTCATATTTTCTACACTAATATGATTTTTTTATAGAGATAATCGAACCATGCACGTCCGTGCGGAGGTTGTGTCTATATTTAGTATAAAAAAATATAATTTTTAATAGGGAACATTTTTTTTAATTTGTTTGACATTATTTTTCTTTTTTTCTAGTTTTGGGAACTCACAATGGTCATCGTCCCAACGAAACTGCTGGGAGCAAATTAGCGAAGAAAAGAGATTTTATGCTAACGTGCGCGTAGGTTAGCTGGGAATCTTAAGGGAAGATCCCAATGTGGAATATTCACGTGAGATATTATTTTGTTTGCATCAAATGTCACGACGGCAATTTCAGCCGTTAATTTCTACATGGGGATTTTCCTCCCATGCATGTGGGATTATTTTTTCTTTAGTTTTCTTGCTCCATCCAACGGCTACGATCCATTATTTGTTTTTTTTTTGTGCATTTAGCGAATCATACTGTTATACAGTTTTATACTTTTATACATCAAGAAATATAAAACTATACCTACGTTTTGACTTAAAATGTTATCGTGTATAAAAATAGAAAAATCAAAACTCTCAAAACCTAAACTTACGTTTGAACAACACACAACAATAAAAAGGGCCATGCAATGCATGGGAGAATCAAAACGGTGATATGATTTAATTTACATTAGACCCAACATTTACTTGAAAAGCTATAAAGGTCTAACGATTACGTACCGCCACTATTAATACGGGCTTTCATTTTTCAAAGCCCGATGCTTTTTTTGTCATTAAATATCATTCAATAAATTTTCGATAGTGTATTTTCCTCATAAAGAAATACGGTAATCGTGATGATTACATGAGAAAATAAAAAATTAAATACGGTAATCGGATGATTACATGAGAAAATAAAAAACTATGTTACCTGTTTAGTATTTTTATTTGTAATATTTCTCTCTCTAATGTTTGATCATACTACCAGTCAAAGTAATTGACCGTGACTTCTTTGAAACATTTTGATGCTCTTTGAATGAAAGAATTCATTTGAAAGACTATCAGAATACAATTTTTTGGTCAAAAATTCAAAGAAATACTATACTTCAGGGTCAAACCGTTTAGATTTTTTATCACAGAAAATTTAAAAAACATTCAACGAGGAGGTATAGCTAAACTGTTAAATAAGTCATATACCTATTTGATTATATATTTTGGTCAAAATAGTTGACCACAAATAGCCATCGCCTAGACATCCTCTAGACATCTCTAGACATTAATTGCGAAGTGAGTGTGCCACGTGCGTTCATTATAATGAGTTTTAACAAAAAAAGTTATGACAAGAAATTAAATTATGAAGTGAGTGTACCACGTAATTTGATTGGTTATAATTTAATTTATAATTTATTTATATATTTATTTATTCTATTTGATAATTCACACCAAACTCATTCTAAATCACATTAATTTATTTACAATTTCATTATTTAATTTTTATTGAGTATTTATTTAGTACATACCAGTGACTAATTCCATGAGTTTATATATGTATATATGTACCAACACTGAAAACATAAATTATAAATACATCGTACTTATGAACACTTTTATGAAATTTGATTGGTTATAATCATAATTATAGTTTTAATATTCCATTTAATGATCTCCTAGATATAGACTTAGCTTAATTTACAATTTTTTTCTATACATTGATTGAAGATTCAGTTGGTCCATGCCATGATTATAATAATTTTTTATCTAAAAAATTATGAAATGAGTTTTTACAAAATATTATTTCTATTTGATGTATAATTAGGTCATATACATAATTTCTTTTCTTTTTTTCAAATTATATTTAAATTATTTCCATTTTGTAGTAAATTATATTATAAAATATTTAGTTTGAAGGATACAAATTTTTCCCTATAATTTACAAATAACTTCAAGTTTAAAATATAATTTAAAATGAATTTGTATATTTTAACATTCATCTATACTCATTAGCAATAAATTTCTGCAATGAGAACTATAGAGAATAATGATGTATATAAAAAAACACGTTAATAAATTTTGTTAAAGTCATAATCATTAATTATATTCTAATCAAAACAAAAAAAAAATCATTAGCTATACTAAATCAAATAAATTATTAACATTTTGACTGTAATTCCGCGCATTGGGCGAGGAGCTATCTAGTGTTTACTTAAAAAACGATATAATTCTTTTACCTATTTTGTGTGTGACCAAAGGCAGCAGTTCCATGGGTTTCATGCTTGCGCGGCTTTGCCTCGGTTTCATCCATCTTCCCATTTCATTGTGCAGCTATTTTTATAGTTTGGTTGCGCCTTACATCGCTCTCATGGAATCCATTTACAACCTTGTTTCTTCCATATTTTGACTCTCCTTCGCCTACCTCTCGAATTTTATGAATAATTAAACAAAATCTCTTTTTATTTACTTGACATAGACATATACGTAGTAGTTGGAGCTAAGCTAACCACGCCATGGTTGGTTAGTGGTTGGTTCTATCTTGTGGTGTGGACATTTTTTTTTGTGGGTCAACAACACCAAAGATCAATTCTCTTTAAGTACGAAATTAGATAAATGTTCTTAAGTACTAAATATCTAGAGGTGTAAAATTTTTCTACGGATTAAAGTCAAGAGATAGAAATTATCTAGAGGCCACTCATAAATTTGTAATAACAAAAAAGTTGAAAATTTTCTATGAACTTAGAAAATTTGACAAAATTCAGCATGGGATGACCAAAATTGAAAAAGAAAAGTAGTGTATTTGGGGCCCTTTTCTCCTCTTTTCCTTCTTAGAATCTTTCCTTTACTCCTTTTTTCTTAGGATAAACTCGCTTTAGTCTTTTATAAACGCAAACATAAATTATGACTTGCATCAAATAATTAAGATTGCAATTACAGAAAAAGCCAATAGAAGGTAGGGCCAAAATGAGTTAGATAGGTGAGATTAGTATCAAACATAAGAAAAACTCCAAAATATTGAAACTCTTAGTTGTCTTCGCTATAGAAACCGCCGCATGTATATTCCAAACCCTTAAACGTAAGCAATCCAATTACTCTCCTAATTATAAAGTGCTCGAGATAATTAAATACTTTACAAGTAATTAAAAAATGAACTATGTTGTCAAAATTTGGTTAACTCGTAGTTAATTTAGTAGATAGAAAAATAAATATGCACTTGGATAAAAACGTCATGTTTAGACTCAGTGAAGAAACCAAACCAATTTGATTAAACCTTTTTCGAGTTTTTTTTTTAATTTTTCCTTAATTGCTGATTTGCTGGTTTTTTCTTGAACTTAGTCATATATTAGGGTGTAAATGGTAGTGTCTGAGAGTAACAAGCAGAACCAGAGGAAAAATGACGAGTGGAATAAAAATGAGTTGAATAATGGTATTGAGAGAAAAAAAAGAATAAGAAGAATAATCGCAGATGAATAATAAATGATAACTATTTAAAGGAACGTAGAGGAATACAAAAATCTAATATTAGATACGTTAATACTAAATCCATAATTACAAAAATATATTTGACAAAAAATACTAATAACATTTGCTATGATATTGTATTTATATAGAAAATAACGATTGTTTTATTTAATACATAAAATGTTTTTTGAATTGTTTAATATAGTACGTTAGATTTGAGAAGAAAATTTAAATGATTGTAGTTCATTATCTAGTAGCATAAGTCGAGTATTATATTAATATATCAAAAAAGTTTTGACAAATTTTTTTTAACATATCAAAACAATTCGTATACATAAAAATATCCTTAATTTTTAGTAGAATATGTAAAATAAAAATTACAAAAAATAAAAGTTGTTACGCTTGCCTTATTTCTCTCCTCCATAGAGGAATAACAAATTCAAGCCGAAAACACATTTTTTCCAGCCATTATGTCGATCCTACTATTTTTTACTTAAGTGCATTAAACTTGTAAATGGTTTGATTTGGGCTGAAAAGAGTAGAATCCTATATTAAGCTCAATTTTTTTCCACTAGAGCAACATCCATTTGCACCTTTAATTTATTTTTAGCGGAAAAATTATAAGGTGGATTGTGAGTTACAATACTGTTAAGTGTTAAGCATCAATTAGAGTCGTTTTTAAAATATAAAGCGCGTAAACACTTGCGTGTGATTCTATGTTTCCATTTAAAATTGTTTTGAGTCGTTTTCACAAATCAATTATTTGAGTATAAATAACCCTTTTAGATATCATCATCGTTACCCGACAAAACCGGTAATACACAATCTAGCACATTCTCTTCTCTTCTGTTCTCTTGTCTCTAGCTTCATTGATTGAATCATCATCATTCTCAACGAATAGTGATCCGAACCATAGTCAAAACCAAAACCAGACAATGGATCTAAAGCGTCACTCGTCGTTTTCGACACTTTTCGCTCATTTCTTTGGCATCTTAGCCGTTGTTCTAATGCTCATATGGCTTCTTCATTACCGTGAAGGTATTGAGTATGACTCTGACAATCCCCTTAAGGTTTTAAACGTAAGTTTCTATTTTTACACTTGATATAGGTGCATACACATGCATACATGAAAAGTTCAATCATTTTTTCTGACATTTTAGCTGAATTAACATCTATTATATTGTTGGAAAATGGTTGAAATATACATAGGTGCATCCGTTTCTCATGTTCTGTGGATTTCTATTCTTCGTGGGACAAGGTAATTTTCATTATCACCTAAAAACTTATGATACTATGTGATTTTTGGAAAATAAAATTTCTTTAATTTGGGCAAGAAACTATATATTACCCGGTCAATTATCTTTTATCCACATATTTCTTTTGACTTAATTCTATAAAAAAAATCGATTTCTTGTGTTATTAATTAAATTATATATACTTATTTGATTATCTTTAAAAATTCATCAAAGAATAGTTTAAATAAGGACAATGGTTGATTGATTATGTGATATGCAGCGATGATGACGTACAAAACAGGATATGCATCGCACCAAGTGCAGAAAACGGTTCACGGTGTGCTTCACTTGATAGGTTTAGTTCTAGGCATTGTTGGAATCTGCGCTGCCTTTAGATTCCACGACAAATTGAACCTTGAAGACATGGTCTCTCTTCACTCCTGGATTGGTCTCACCACTTTCATCCTTGTCGGCGTTCAGGTTACATACTTATTTTTTGGTTAAGGAAGTCTAAGAGGTTTTGGGCTGAAACTCGTACTGTTAGTTAGTGTGTAAAGTCTCACATCCGTTATTTTATAAGAGATTTAACTAATATATAAGTAATATTGGTCAATCCACGCCGATTGGTTTTGAGTTGGATGTCCATAATTTAACACGTACATTAATTAGACATTTACATCTAATTAAGGTTATTTAATTTTGCACAGTGGCTATTTGGTGCGTTCACATTCTTAGCGCCACAATCTTCGTCGGGGACAAGGACAAGGATGATGCCATGGCACGTCTTAGGTGGTCGGGCTTTATTTTATATGGGTATTGTCGCAGCACTTACCGGACTCATGCAGCGAGCCACCACGATTGGTCAGAGCACAAACGCTGAGTCACGTTTGATTAACTTCTTGGGCTTAGCCATTCTACTATTCGGCGTTTCCGTCGACTTCTCCGTCGCTCTTGGTCGTTATGCTTAAAACGGAGCGTTACATCTCTTTCTTTATTGTATAATTCAAAGAATTATTGTTTGTTCGTTTGTTTTGGTGTGTAAAAGTGATTGGTGTGATATCTAATTGGGTCCCTAGAGTGATTTATTTGATTACAAATTTACTTTTGGATATTTTTATCCTTTGTTTGTCTTTCGTCATCGACTAGTTGTTTGAATATTTTCATTTATATATAATGGTACATTTTCCACGTCAGAAAGCAACTCCAATGGTCTAGAAAATTTCATGCTACTACCTTTCACTTGTTTATAGTTTTATACTCTTTCTCAATACAATAATTTTAATGTTTTGTTGTGTTAATCAACCAGCAAAAGAAAAATGTTTTGTTGGAGAGTCTATTGGTTATTATGTAATTAGTTCTTATTTTGGTTAAGTTGTGTAATTACGTCTTTGTATTTAGCTGAATCGAATATGTATATAAGTCACACGATGATATGGTAATAAAACAAGAAACCCTTTTTAAAAAGATTTGTTTCTTAACATGGTATCAAAACTATACCTAAAATTTTAGGTTTTTCGATTCTCTTTTTGTTTCCTATTTTTCTTTGATCTCTGTATTTTCGATATTCTATCGGATTTTGTTGTCATTCAGTTGTTTTTTAATAACCAAAAACTGATAAGAGTTCATGAAAGGAGTAAATTCACAAACCATAATAGATTCCATGCTAGGTTTCCTTGAAGCTCGAGTACAACTCCGCCGTGAGTTTATAAATATAAAAGTTTTTTTTCTTCAGTTTCCTTTAAAAAATAGCTTTTATTTAAATTTAGCATAAAATTAACTTGGGTAATTGGTCAACTCTGACCGGTTTAGCTAGATTCACAACTTTTATTGGAAAAACTACATATCAAATAAATAAATATATACTATATTAGTTAGTTGACATGCATTGTATGTAGGCATAATGAATATTAATACTTTTTCATTTGATAATTTTGTAATATGATATTTTATTGTATCAATTACCGCTAGGGGTGAACGTTCGGTGTATTTTGTTAATTCGGTTGGAGTTATTCGGATTATTTAGGTTACGAAAAATAGAATTCATTAGGGATAAATTATATATCGGTTAGGTTCGGTTTCAGTTTGTGTTATTTGGGATTTAAAAACATAATTCAATAGACCAAATGATAATTTGAAAAATAATTTTGGTTTAGATTCAAATTTGGTTTAATTTTGAAACCGATACTAACAGAAAAACATAAACTATTTAACTAATCTTATTTGATATTGTTTATAATTTTTCAATGAATGTTTTTTTATATATTTAATAAACATATATTTTTAAATAAGTTTTGGTTATTTTGATTAACCATTTAAAATTCGGTTTGGTTCCGTTCAGATTCGGTTAATTCATTTTGGAAAAATTTCTTCCATTTAGGTTATTTTTTCTATGGTTCGGTTTTTTTTTTAACACTTAAACTTCCATTACTTGGGAAAGAAGCAACCAGTCTACAGGAAAAAACAGAGCCATTCAAAACAGAGTTAACCAGCAGGTTACCCTAGGCCAAAGAAAATTCATAAGACAATGAAAACTGGGAACTCAAAGTGAGTCCCTTTGGTACTAAACGCAAAACGAAAGAGATGAAACCTTAAAAGGTATCACATGAGCGTAGGAGGGGTGATGATTTGAGGTGCTTCTTCCTCGATTTCCTTGTTTAGCCATGAAGGACCATCTTGAGCCACATATGATTGGTATCGATGTTCTCGCGTGACGCTTTCAGATATTCTACATGCTATCCTATTGCTTTGTTTGCTTACATCTTCAAACCTCCAGAAGCTAAACACCGGGAGCAGCTTGTGGATATTGGTGAGGAGGATCTTAAACCGTGGGTACTTGTGCGGTTTCGTAATTGCTTCAACTGCCAATGGAGCATTGATTTCAAAGATGATCTTCCCCGGTAACATATTCTTCAAACTCTCCACCGCCCAAGACACACTCCATAGCTCAGCTTCTAATGATGATGAGATTAGGGAGAAGGATCTCCTACCATGGAAGATGCTTCTACCTTGATGGTCTATAAGAATCCAGGAAGCGCCACTATTGAAATGTGGAGAAGACCACGAGGAACCTATATTGCATTTTAAGAAACCTGACGGTGGGCACGACCAAGTGGCTCGTGATAATGCCTCAGCTTGAATCCCGGGCAATTCCTCATCATCCTTTCTGTTAGCTATACACCATTCCTCAGATTCCTCAATAGCTTTTGAGAAAATGGTCGCGGCAGTAGTATCGGTTTTTTCAAAGACGAAAGCATTACGAGCCTTCCACAATTGCCACATAATCCATGGGAATTTGCTGTGAATGGACGCACTCGGCTGAGCTCCTTTACTTTCTTTCCAAAGATGATGGAAATTTAACACAAGGGAGGTATTCATAAAGCCCGCTGGTGGTGGTTTACATAATGCTAGAGACCAAACCTGTTGTGCCATGCCGCATTCAGATAGGATATGATGAATTGTTTCAGATGTAGCATTGCACCTTAAGCAGGTAGGATCTGGTTTTATGCCACGCGAGTGCAGTCGCTCAAAGGAGGCCAAGGCTCCAGCTAAAGACCTCCACAGGAAGTGTTTGAGTTTTGGTGATGTTGAGATCGTCCATATCCGAGACCATATGTTCTGTTCCGCCGGGGACAGATTCACAGTAACTTCCTCTCGGGGATCCAATTATCTAGCCACACTAGTGTATGTTGGCCATCTCCAATCGTACGAAGCATCCCCTTTTGTAATAATTCTCTGCCAAAAACAATACTTCGCCAAGCGAACGACGGCCTGTCTCCTATCTTGGCCTCAAAGAATGGACGACATTTATAATATCTGTGCTTGTACACTCGAGCTAATAAGGAATCTGGCTGTGACCAAAGGCGCCATGCTTGCTTGGCCAACAAGGATTGGTTAAAGCCTTGTATGTCGTGAAAACCCAAACCACCATCTCGTTTTTTTCAGCATATTTTCTTCCAAGCGATCCAAGGTATCTTGTTTCTTTTGTCACCAGCACTCCACCAAAACTCTCTCATGGCCCCGGTAAGCTTATCAACAAGGTCTTTAGGGAGTTTGTAACACGACATGGCATACACCGGAAGAGCTATACCAATAGATTTTAATAGTACTTCTTTCCCACCTTGTGAGAGAGATTTCGCAAACCAACCATGTAGACGGTTTTGTAGCTTATCTTTGATGAAGGTTAAGAGTTTCCTCTTGGAGCCACTAAAATATTCCGGAAGTCCGAGATATGTGCCTTCGCCACCTTCCTTGGCAATGCTCAAGTTTTCTTTTACCATATTTTTGGTGACATCCTGTACCCCTTTGCCAAAGAATATCGATGATTTTGAATAGTTGATCATTTGACCAGATGATTGCCCATACAAAGAAAGGCAACGAAGTAGTTCCTCGCTCTCTTCGCGGTTAGCTTTACACATGAGTAACGAATCATCGGCGAAGAGTAAGTGGTGGATGGATGGACCCGAGTGCCCTAAACGTATACCCGTTATTTTACCAGCACACTCCGATTGGTTTAAGAGATTCACTAGTGATTCCGCAACCAAGATAAACAAGAAAGGAGAAAGCGGATCGCCTTGGCGTAAACCTCTTTCGGGTTTAATGTACCCATGTGAGCGGCCGTTTAGGAGAACCGAGTACAAAACCGTGGTGATGCAACCCATAATCCAACTTATCCAACGCCTATCGAACCCAAGTTTCTCGAGAAGCACTTCAACAAAAAACCATTCCACTCGGTCATAAGCTTTGGACATGTCCGTTTTAACCGCCATAAAATCCTTGGATATAACTTGGTCGGTTCTCAACGCATGTATTAGCTCATGAGCTATTAATATGTTGTCGGTTATCAACCGACCGGATACGAAGGCTCCTTGCGTTTCCGAGACTAAGTTAGGCAAAATGCGTTTTAACCTTTCGCATAGTATTTTGGATATGATCTTATAGTGCACCGAGCATAAACTTATCGGCCGCATATCCGATACTAGGGAAGGTTTGTCGATCTTCGGAAGTAAGCACAACTGTGTATGGTTCCATTCCGGCGGCATGATGGATGTGCTAAAGAAGCTACGAATTTCTCCAATGATAGTCGGGCCAATAATGATCCAAAACCTCTTGTAAAATACCCCTGTAAACCCATCCGCACCTGGGGCGCTACTTCCTTTGACGCCAAAGGCAGCTTGTCTAATCTCCTCATCACGAATTGGAGCCATAAGAATCTTGTTCATATCGGCCGAGACTTTGGAGGTAAAACCAGCAAATAAAGTGTCAACATCATGCGGATTTGTACTCATAAACAAGTTTCTGAAATACTCGACCGCAATGTTCCCTTTAGATCCTTCGGTATACTGTTCCACGCCATTACATTTTTTAACATCAGAACATGATTTTTGGTTTTCCTCCCTTTCACACAGTTGTGAAAATATCGTGTGTTTTTGTCACCAAATCGTAACCATTCCTCTCGAGATTTTTGTTTCTAGAATACTTCTTCATCTTTATATGCCTTAGCTAAATCTCCTTTAACCTCACAAAGAAGGTGCATATTCGGATCTGTTTTTGCAATCTCCTCTTCGAGCTTCGCGTGTAAAACCTTGATACGATTAGCTGAGTTTAGGTTTGATGATTTCTGCCACTTAGCTATGGCTGAGCGACAATTCGAAATACGATCCGTCAAGCTGAGACGTTGACCAGGATCCTCACCATACCAACCCTTGTATACCACGTCATCAATCCCACATGCCGTAGCAATCCTCTTATCAAAATAGAATCTACCACGGGAGGAACCATCCGTATCAGGAGAGAAAGAGAGCTTGATGGGATGATGGTCAGAGCCCCATATGTCCATGTATGTTAGGTGTGAACATGGAAACATAAGAAACCACTCATCGTTTCCAAAGATGCGGTCTAAACGACATTGAATCCATATCTTATTTCTCCAACCAGCCCAAGAAAAGGAGTTGCCAGAGTGTTTAACTTCTCTGAGTTTGCAATTTTCTGACATGTTTCTAAAGTCCCAGAATGTAGATTCATGTCTTAATGGGCCTCCTCTTTTCTCTGAATTCGCCATCAATTCGTTGAAATCGCCAATTAGTAACCAAGCCTCATTACGACCAATACCAATGGTTGATAGATGATCCCACACTAAATTTCTCATGGACCGAACCGGATCACCATACACACAAGATAAATAAAAGAAAGATGATCCAATAAAAACTTTAAGATCAATGATTCGCTTATCCGCATACAAAACATCAACCTTGTAAGAACTCTTCCACATAATCGCTAGACCCCCACTAAGACCAACAAGATCAACCGTAACTAAGCCCTCATAACCGAAACTGTTTTTTAAACCAAGAATGTAATCATACTGTTGCTTTGTCTCCATCAGAAAAAGAAAGTCCGGAAAAATGTTTTTACGCATCTCTCGCAAACGTTGAACCGTCTCAGAGCCTCCAGCTCCTTGACAGTTCCAGTTCAATATGCTCATTGATCTTGCAGCAGCTTCAATACGGAAGCCACCATATGTTCTTGATTCTTGGGTGATTTAGTGATCGAACGATCAATGACAGTCGTAGCCTTTCTTTTGTCCAGAGCATCATGTAAAAGGACAGCCTCACCAACCTGAGCAGTTTGTGCATTCTTTTTTTTCGAGACGGTAATCCCCTTAGCTTGAGCTTCATTCTTTCTTTGCCATGAAGTTGGTCTACGACGAGTAGCTTTCCTCTTCTTGTTAGACGATCCGGTCAGAGGAAAAAAATTAGTTCCATTCTGAATACCCGTAGATGCGTCTAACTTGATTGAGGAGGAAGCACGGCGCGACGTAGAGCCCTCAGCAGTCGTATCAAACTGAAGACCTTGCATAGGAGCAGAAAAGATGGATTGATCAGCCCGTAAATTACCACGTTGCAGTGCTGTGTTTTGAAAGCCAAAGTCAAAGATACGACCCATGTCTTGGCTAGCTCTCAGTACGATTTGTGGGAGCTTGGCAGCAGCACTTTCAGATTCTTGTTCGATGGATTGATTGACCCGTTCAATCCTAGCCAATCTCTCCGTCGGGTCGGAGTGAGCAATGTATTGTAGTGCGACACGTCTATCCTCTTTAGACAGAGAGGGGAAGAGAACAGGGAAGCCTGGGGGTGGTTCGATATAGTCATGTTGCTGCTCCTGTGATCTCTCTGATTTTTTTTCACCACTACCTTCAGCAGGCACTATCACCGATGGTTTCTCGATGTTCTGTTTTTGAAGCAGAGGACATTTGGTGTTATCATGGGTCAAACGAAGACAAGAGAAACACCTCTTACGGATCCTTTCATATTCATATCCGATCAGCACCGTCTCGCCCCAAGGCAGGTTGAGCCTTCTGGTTTTTAGACATGGCTTATCAATACTTAGGTGAATCTTGACCCTCACGAACTCTGTCTTCTGAGAAACCTCGGGATCATATTCTATGACTTCTACTCTACCAATGGCTTCAGCCAATTTTCGGATTGTTTTGATGGTAAAAACACGCCTTGGGATGTTGCTTATCCTTACCCATACATCGAGAGCTTCAAGAAAATCCTCAGGAGGCGACTCAGTCCATCTTTCTAGAATCATTGACCAATTGTTAAAAGACCAGGGACAGTCTTTTAAGACTGATTGCATGTCCTCTTCCCTCTGAAATATGAACTGAAACCTGTCTTTTGACAGGGCGATCCCTTTGCATCGATCATAGACTCTCCAAAGATCGGGCATGATTTCGATCATTTTAGACATAGTTTGAGACTCTGGATTTAGAAGGCGTCCCACAATGCTAAGAGAGTTGTCACAGAAGGATTTGTAGCTTGGACTGTCTGGCAAATCAATGGGTTCATCATCGACAAGTTGAATCGCTTTCCAGGCAAGGTGCAGGTGTTCCGCCATGGCTGGAGTCCTGAAAACCGGTGGAGAGCTACGGCGTAAGAGAGGGGTCGAGGTCTTGGGTAAGAGATCGGAAGAGAGCTTATGGGAAGTGCGAAGAAAGGGACAAAATTCTGATACTAATTTTGAAGAATCCATGGTGATTGATTGGGAGAGATAATTGCGCAAAAGCACCAAAGGAAAGTAAACAAAATGTAGAGGATTTTTAGAGCACCAAAAAGGAAAGAGATGATCTGACTGTAAAATGATTTACCGTCGCAGTAAATGTCGGTGAATAATCCACTGAAAATGAGGGTAAACGTGAGAGTAAAAAAAGAAAGTGGAACCCTCTCTTTCAAAGGGAGGTGGCTATGGTTCAGTTTCTGTTTGAAAAATTTGATTCGGTTTAGTTCAAGAATTTTTTCCACTTCTACCGCCTATTGCACCTTAGATATATGATATGATCGTAACCATTCGTTTCATGATCTCATTTTTGTGCTGACCAACAAACCATTAATTTTTTTTAGTTCTTATGAAAAGAGAAATATATTTTCCAAGCGTTCATAAAAATGAAAAATAGATTGCAGATATGTCATTGCAAAAAACAATAACTATACATATTAAATATCTCTATACTATTATTTGAAAAGCATTTTCAAGTAAATAATCTTTAAGTGATGTGTAATTTACAATATATGCCATTAGAAAGAAAATTTATAATGAACAAACAAAAAACATTCATTAAGGGTAAATTTGTAAGAACAGAACAAATAGGATCCGCGTCCCTTTTCATTGGGTAGGATCGGTCTCGATTTTCATTTTTTTAATAAAAACATAACTTGCAAATAATGAAGACCAAAATTAAGTTAGCACAGTGGTATGTAGGTAGATTTTTTTTCATGGCCTCTGGATTGAAACCTTAGCCATTTCAACTTTTAATTTTTCCCGTTAGACTTTTTATTGTTGGTTTAAAATGTTATATATATTGAAAATATAAGAAATAAATTATCAAAATATTAAAAAACCATATTATATATTATCATTTTCATTCATAATAATAAAATTATATCTCCAATAGCTTTTTTAAATGATCCAAAAATTATTTTTAAAAAAATGGTATATGAATATTCGTATGATAAAACATCTCTATACTATTATTTCTCAATCATTCTAAAAAACTACCTTTTAGTGATGTGTTATTTATTTTATGTGCCATTAGACATTAATTTTTAAAAGAACAACAAAAATACGATATTAGGGTTATATGTAAAAATAAGTTGAGATATTTCGATATTTTTAAGTTTTAATTAGAAAACTAAAAAAAATTGTAACTTACAACCAATCAAGATTAGTGCACATATTCGACCCGTTTATATTACCTGATAGTGTAACCGATTTTNCCGATAGTGTAACCGATTTGTTTGGAATATTTTACTTGAAAATTTTACCCGATTTGTGGATAATGTATAATATTATTGTTAGTATCTTAATCTTTTAGTTGAAAATTTTAACCGATTTGTAGATAATATAAAATCTTTTTTTAGTATCATAACCTAATCTATAAATCGGAATATACTTATTATATCATATCTAAACTAATCGCACATAATCTTAGATTCTAAAGCTAAGTCGTTAGTAGAAATCATTATAAATATCAACCATACATTCCACAAGTTTAACACACATTAAAGTTCGATTAAAAGCAACTAG
>OVAN01005454.1:0-16429 GCA_900406275.1 Anastatica hierochuntica | reverse complement strand
CCTAACAATCACTGAATCATGAAATCCCCTTTTGAGAAACCCTAAACCCAACTAAGAAACTACTCACACATGGAAATCAGAACAACACAAGACGAAAATTGGGAAAACATATTGTATTGAACGATTAAACAAAGAGTAGAGATAAGAAATCTTCTCCAAACGAAGTACAGAAGTATCGGATCTCTCTCGGAATTACCAAGCTCAAAGCTGTTCTTCCAAAATCAAAAATAGCATAATCCGATAGAAAAGTTGAGTCTAGGTTTTAGGTAAACAACTCGGTTCGTTTTAATCTTCGGTTTGCGTATTCAGGTTTGGTCCGAAATCGGGACAAGGATCGATCGATCCATGTCCCTTCACAGAACAAGGATCGATCTATCCCTGTCCTTCTGTGAGGACATTTCTTCAGTCTTCTTGAGACTTCCTTCGGTGCTTGAATTCCACTCCAAATGCGTTCTTTTATTCCATTCAAGCTCTGTTCCTGTAAAAACATCAAAGAACAACAAACCGCGCAAAAATTATCCGAATACATACTAAAAACTGTAATTCTCGTACAAAAACCGTATTGAAAATCGATAAAATGTGAAAACATCAGCTGCCCCCTACCCCAACGCGTCCTCCCTCATCTGATCCCACTGCCTCGAAGGTAACAGGCTCTCAGACTTCAGGCTCAACATAACAACAACTCGGGTTATGACTTAGTGACCGGCCGCACCAGTATGTTCAGACCCGGGGTTCCGCAATAGTGACCGACCGCACCGGTTTGCTCGGACTAGGGCTCCGCAACAGTGACCGGTCGCATCGGTTTGTTCGGAACCCCTCTGGCTCCGCAACAATGACCGGCTGCACCGGTTTGTTCGGACCAGGAACACACTACCCCGGGCTCTGACTCAGTGACCGGCCGCACCAGTATGTTTAGACCCGAGGTTTCACAACATCGGGGTAGGTTAGTACACACGCTTGACACGATTCATTATTCTACTCCTAAGGACATTTTCATGTAATTCTCAAGAAATGCCAAATTAGTCCTATTCCTTTTATTAACGACTCTAGGTTTTCACGGGACAGGTTCTAGCCTAGGCTCGACTTAGCGACCCAACAAGCAATCGCACTTAGGCGTATAAGACGTTATGTCATAACAATACATAATACATAAACTTATTCGTGCCGAGGCTTATAGCTCGACACTGGTCGATACTCTAACCCTAGCCTAACGAAATTAAACAGATAAGAATGAAACGGGGCGAGAACTCCTCACCTTAGCCACATCGAAGAGACGACTCTGGAACTGCTGACTGACGATCCTCCTTCTTAGCTTTTACCCCATGATGACCCTTCTTCATCCTTCTTCTCCTTTGCTGATCCTCCTTCCAGAAAGGGGCCTGGAATAGGAAAATGAATTAGACCTTAAACGGGAACCTACCAGAAACGAAAACTTACTATTTATGGAAACCTGCCATAAATAGATGTTACCCAAAAAAGAAACCTACCCAAAAAAAAGAAAGTTACCAAAAAGGAAAACCTGCCCTAAAAAGAAACTTCCTAAAAAGAAAAGTTACCAAATATGGAAACCTGCCATATCTGGAAATTTTGCGAAACAGGAAACCCGTACAGGGTCAAAACGGTAATTTTACTTACCGAAAGAAGACACGTTCTCGAGAACGTTTCTGGCCGTCTGCAACTCTCTGAAACCCTCAAACTCGAGCTCTTCCACTTCCTTTTTTAAGTGGACAGATTCGTTTTACCAACTTCCGGGACACGGTTCTCCACTCATATGAACCCGAATCTAGTGTTATTCTTACCGATGGATTCATATGAGTCCCTAAATCGGTCCCACAAAATATAAGACCCGAAATCAACCATTTACCCATTCAAAACCGAATTACATATCAACATGCAGTTTCTGGAAAATCTGGCAGATTGATGCATCTCGGAAACAAAAGAATAGAACGAAAAAGGACCGTTAATATTACCATCCGAACAGTCAGAATCTCGCCACTGATGTCGTATATCCATAGTCACCGAGTTTGCTCCGATCGGACTTCAATTTCTCACGGAATCCCTTCTCGAACACTGACTGGTCGCGATTTCAGACTGCACAGATGACGCTCAATAAAACGACCATAACTTCTTCAATACTCAACGAAAAAGGATTATACAAACTAAGAAATCTCGGTATAAGAGTCATTTACCTTCTGTAGAAATTTGAGAACTATCAGAGATGTTTTGGTCGACGGTTTCCTCATTCTCCCACGACATGTCTATCTGCTTTCTGCAGAGACTGCACATGCTTCATCTCCTTTCTTCATTTTCTCTCTTCTCTCGAATTTGTTGGCTGCGAAAACTCCTCTCTCTCTGCTCTAATGTCGACGGCTCCAGAAACAAAAATATTAGGAAAAAGAGACTTTAGGTTTAGGTTAGATTAGGCTTTAAATAGGGGATTTAATGATCGGTTTGATCCAGGATTGGAAAATCGGGTACTACACAATATTTATGAGAATTACGAGTTGGTCTTCTATTATTAAAGTTGCGTGATTGACAAGTTAAGATTAGTAGGACGCCGTTTTCGGGAATGATTGAGATGGTGTTACATAACCATTTGTTAATTTGTCTTTCTTTAATAGGTTTCATAGTGTGTTTGTTGAACAAGTTAAAGTCTATACGAACACTATTAAACTATTGTTTTAACCGAGGAAGTAGATCAAAGTTTGATGTGGGAAAGTGACTTTTGATGAAAATTTTGGAGCTCTCTGATAAACAATGGAGAAGAATGAGGTTTTGAAGAAGACAACTTTATTCCAGATGATTTTCAAGAGGTTTACAAGAGGTTTACAAACTTTGTTTTATAGGAGAAAACAGAGGAACAATCTAGAATCCTATTTTAGCTTATCTACAAATCACAATTGTCCTCTTTGTGCATTGTGAGAGAATCAAATATGTTAGAGCAGAGCGTAGTCTCTTTGCTCGAGAGGTTGTTCTTCACCGATACACACACTTTGTTTGTTTCAGCTTTTGTCTGTTTGTGTTGTTGAACTTTGGTGGGCTTCTTCGTTGGGCTTCGTTGGGAAGTATCTTAGGCAGAGGAGATTTTCGGTTCAATACTCACATCCCCCCTCAAACTTGGGGTGGGAGAGTATCCAACACCAAGTTTGCTTCGTAAATCCATGAAGGCTCTTCGCGGTAACGGTTTGGTGAAGACATAGGCCAGTTGGAGTTTAGCAGAGACATGTTCGGTTTCAATATAACCCAAGGCAACTTGTTCCCGAATGTAGTGATAATCGGTGTCGAAGTGTTTTGATCTTTTGTGAAGTGCCGGGTTTGTACTCAAGTAGACTGCTGACAAGTTATCACATCTGAGGAGAGTCGGTTGAAACTGTGATATGCCGAGGTCGCGTAAGAGAGCACAATTCCAAGTGATTTCTTGTGTTGTTTTGGTAAGTGCTCGATATTCGGCTTCGGTCGAGGATTTTGAAACCGTGTTCTGCCTCCTAGCCGACTAGGAAATCAGATTCGGTCCGAGCATTGTGCAGAAACCTGTCGTTGATCTTCGTGTTTCTCTACACCCGGCCCAATCACTGTCACTATACGCCGTAAGAATCAAGCTGTTGTGTTTTCTGATGTGTAAACCCATACTCAACGTCCCCTTAATATACCGAAGGATCCTCTTAAGTAGGCTGAAGTCGGAGACCATAGGAGAGTGCATCCTTTGGCAGATGAAGTTCACGGCGTATTAAATGTCCGGTCTGGTTATTGTGAGATATTGGAGCTTTCCCGCTAAGCTCCGAAAGTAGGTTGGTTCTGAGAAGAGTTTTGTATTCAAGTCTTCAAGGTGTTGTGGCAGTGGTGTGGGCATTGCATTGCAATTTTCCATGGAAGCTTGATGGAGAATATCAGAAGCATATGCCTCTTAATGGAGAAAAAGTCCTTCACGGTGAGATACTATCTCAATGCCGAGGAAGTATCTTGGAGGGCCAAGGTCTTTCATTGCAAATCTGTTGTTGAGAGACTGAAGGAGAGCTTGTAGAAGCTGGTCATCATTCCCAGTTAAGAGCATATCGTCGACATATAAAAGCAGCACAAGTGTCTTACCTTCTTTGTGATAAGTGAACAAAGATGGATCCGATTTGCTGCACGTGAACCCAAATTCCAGCAGGTACTTACTGAAGGTGTCATACCAAGCTCGCGGGACTTGTTTAAGACCGTACAAAGCCTTTGTAAGACGGCATACGTGTGTTGGCCTCTCTTGATCCACAAAACCAGGCGGTTGTACCATAAACACCAGCTCTTTTAATTCTCCGTGTAGGAACGCATTAGACACATCTAGTTGCTTTATTATCCAATCTTTTTCCGTAGCTACATCGAGAACTAAGCGGATCGTTGCTGTCCTTACCACGGGACTAAACGTTTCTAAATAGTCGAGGCCTTCTTCTTGATCAAAGCCTTTCGCGACCAGCCTAGCTTTGAGCTTATCAACCGAGCCACAAGGTTTAAGCTTCGTCTTAAACACCCACTTACTGCCCAAAATGTTCATCTCTGCGGTTGGTGGCACTAAGGTCCAGGTATTGAGCATGAATATCCTTTGAATTTCGTCAGACACTGCCTGGTTTCAGCCAGGATGTTTGAGAGCTGTAACAATTGTCTTAGGCTCCTCTGTTACAAACCGAGAAGCAGCAAGCACATAACGAGGATTGGGTTTATGGATACCTGATTTAGACCTTGTCTGCATTGAGTGAGTGTTGCCAGTTTGTACTTCTTCTGCAGATTCTTCTACTACAGCTTCAAAGTGTTCTGCTTCAGGTTCTGTATCGGGAGTGGTTGGTGTAGTATTTGGTTCTGTGTTTGTTTTCGCAGGTTCTGTAGCTGTTGGAGGAGCCTCTATAGGTGTTGTTGGGACAGCTTCTGCTGTTGTAGCTGGAAGTGGAAGAATTTTGCAGGTTTCTGGTTTATCGGTTCCAGAAGGAGACCAAGTTTCATTCTGCCAAGCTTTGAGAAGTGTTGAGTCGTATCTCGGTATCATTGACTGATATTTTTGCTTGAAAGGAAGGCAATCTTCATCGAATATGACATGCCTACAAATATATACCTTTCCCGATGGAGGGTACAAGCACCGATAGCCTTTGTATTGAGGAGTGTATCCTAGAAACACGCATTGCAGGGATCGAGGATCGAACTTATGTTCTGCTAGAGGTCGTAAACACGGGTAGCAGGCTGAGCCGAAGACCCTTAAGGCTGAATAGTTTGGTGCTTGTTTAAAGAGAGCTTCGTGTGGACTAATGTGTTGAAGGACCTTTGTTGGTAGCAAGTTGATGATGAAGCAGGCAGAACAAAATGCTTCTACCCAAAATTTCAGAGGTGTGTGGCTATGAAATATCATAGAGAGACCTAGCTCTACGATATGTCTATGTTTTCTTTCCGATATGCCGTTTTGTTGAGGAGTGTACGGACAAGAAAAACGATGTTTGATCCCACAATATGTCAAGTGTTTCTTTAGTATGTTACTTGTGAACTCACCGCCTCCATCGCTTTGGAACTCCTTTATCTTACATTCAAACTGATTTTCCACAAATTTTTGAAAGGCAATGAATACCGAGTAGAATTCTGATTTTGCTCGTAGAGGATATAACCAAGAGTATCGAGAAAAATCATCGATGAACACGACATAATATTTAAAACCTTGATTCGATACAACCGGAGAAGGACCCCATAGATCACAATGTATTCGATCTAGAGGTCTTAACACGCGAGAATCCGAATCAAAAAATTGTAGACTACAACTCTTCCCCAATTGACAGTGTTCACAAACTAAGGATGAGCTGCTTTTATTAACCTGGATAGCTTTGCTGTTCTTTAGCCGTTGAAGTATTGATGAGTTTGAATGCCCGAGACGATGATGCCAAGTGTCTTCGCGAGCTGAACACTGGCGGTTAGAGTACATAGCAACAAACTCTTCATCCTTCAACACATATAAGCCATTGTTACGAGGACCTCTTATCACCACTTTCAGAGTTTCCAAGTCAATCACACACACTTTATTAGCATCAAAAAACACACCACATGGATAATCATCACACAGTTTCGGCATAGATAAGAGAGACTTGTGTATATTTGGACAAACTAGAACTTCATTCAGAGGAAGAGTACCTTGTGATGAAGAGATAGTGGTGGAGCCTGTGTGGGTTATCGGCAGAAATGTTCCATCAGCTACTAGAACCGTGTCATTACCCTCATAAGGAGTGACTGTTTGCAGGGATGTCGTTGAGGAAGTCACATGAGCAGACGCACCGGAATCAGGAAACCAGTCTTTACCAGAATTGTCTGAGAGACGCAGGGCTGAGAATGCTTGTTCTGTATGGTTTTCTTGGTAATTGTGGTCGAATCGGTTGTAACAGCGTAATGCTGTGTGACCACTCCTTCCACATATCTGACAGATGGGGCGTTGGCCATTGTGGTTTGGTGTAGGCTGATGTTGAGAGAAGCCGCGACCCCTGCTTGAATAGCCACCACGGCCACGCTGAAACCCAGATCGAGAATATCCTCCACGTCCTCTGTGAGAGGAGTCATATCGTTGAGTCTGAAAAGCGATATGAGGAGATGTTTCTGGTATAGAATCGTAAGACTGGAGTCGCGTAGCAAAGCTAGAGATTTCAGACAGAGCATCATTAAAGGTCGAAATTGGATAGCGAGACATTGAGCTTTGAACCACAGTAGAAACAGGATCATAATCACGGCTTAGTCCATTTAGGAAACTGAAGATTTTCAGAGATTCTTCTAAGGGTTTCCCTATTGAACTCAGCTGGTCACACAACGCCCTAAACTCTCTACTGTAGGTGGAAAAGTCCTTACCCGTGATAGATAGGAGCTGAAGGCGACGCTTAAGATCGAACTCTCTGGCAATGGAGTTCTTGTTGAAATTATTGGCCAGAGAGACCCACACATCTCTTCAGGTTGGTAAGCAATGAACATATCCTAGAACTTCCTCGGTGAGAGTACCAAAGATCCAGGATTTAATTAGTTCGTCTGTACAAATCCAGTTCTCCAATTCTGGATTTCGGATCTCGCCTGTCAAAGCATCGTCAGAGGTGGGAATGACCGCAGCTGGAGGTGGAGTTTGACCATTGACGAAACCAAGCAGTTTTTGAGATCTGAGAAGGGATTCAAGCTGGGTTTTCCAAAGGAGGTAGTTTGTATCATTTAGCTTGATGGTTACAGAACTAGCAACATGGATATTAGAAGGAAAAGGATAGGGATTGAGACTTTCGGCCATGATAGCACCTGTGAAGGCTAAGAAAGCTCTGATACCATGATAAACAATGGAGAAGAAGAGGTTTTGAAGAAGACAACTTTATTCCAGATGATTTTCAAGAGGTTTACAAACTTTGTTTTATAGGAGAAAACAGAGGAACAATCTAGAATCCTATTTTAGCTTATCTACAAATCACAGCTATCCTCTTTGTGCATTGTGAGAGAATCAAATCTGTTAGAGCAGAGCGTAGTCTCTTTGCTCGAGAGGTTGTTCTTCACCGGTACACACACTTTGTTTGTTTCAGCTTTTGTCTGTTTGTGTTGTTGAACTTTGGTGGGCTTCTTCGTTGGGCTTCGTTGGGAAGTATCTTGGGCAGAGGAGATTTTATGTTCAATACTCACACTCTCGACCACAAATTAAAATAGGATTTGACAACAACTTTTTCTTCATAAGAACTTTTGATGCATTACCTTAGGATCAAATTTTTGTATGAAAAAAAATTCATACAAAAAAAAAGATTTTTCTGAAAAATAATTATTATATTTGTAGTTTGTCAGTAGACTTATCGTTTCTAGACCTCTATATTTTTGATTTAATACATTTATAAGTAAAGAAACTTCAGATAATAGATTTTATAGATTTTGATACTTCCTGTATGCTACATTGGATCACTTGATTATAAACTTTTTTAGTTAAATTAGTAGTAAGCGATCAGTCACTTTTTATGATAAAATATGAGAAATTTGGTCAACTGACCAGTTGACCATCTAAAATTAAGTAAATAGCCAAAGGATTTTTTTTTCTTATTTTCAACTGTTCTCTTTTTTTTTATGATGATTTTGCCCTTTTCTGTGTATAAACATGTCGTGACAGATAGACGGTCTATTTACCGCTTAACATAGTTTGCTCTTCTTTCAAGTTTTTTTTTAGATCGCTCCTTCTCAAAACGTTTGTTCTATGATACTCTTCCCATTACCAAATAAAATAGTGAATCCCAATCACATTTCCCCCTTATTTTTTGGTTATTTGTTAAATTAATAGACACGGGGAAATAGACAGTCTATTTAAATAGACAATCAATGTCGTACTGTTTATACTATCTCAAATAGTAAGTCTAACTAGTGTTTTCGTCGAACCATATTTTTACTATTATAGTTGATCATATGGTTTACAAATTGTGGGAGTGGCTTAAGCTTCACATTCACTCCTTTATATAGTAGAAACTTTCAGTTTTTAAGTAATATGTTTTCGTTTATATGGAAGCTATATTTTTATAAAAATTAGACATACTACGTAAGTAGACTTTCTATTTAAATATCACACAACTCCTTAAACGTTCCACCAATTTCCGTATACTTGAAAAATACATATCCGTTTCGAAAAATTCAAAATACGTTAGGTAAGAAAAAAAATCTAGTTTTTTTTTGTGTATTTACAATTTCGTTTCGATATACGTATAAACTTGTAGAGCCGTTTGAAGTTTTGTGGGGTGTAGGGGCAAAAAAGAAAAATTACTCAAAAAATAAAATAAAAAAAGCTAAATGGTTAGTTTGTTAATTTTTTAGGGTTGACCGGTTAGTCAACCAATTTACCCATAAAATATGGGGTAAATTTGTGGGATATTGGGTCAATCCACATTAATTAAGCAAATGACACTTTGCATTTTTTGATTTTTTTGGTGTAATTTTTTTATTTTGCCCCTAGATCCCACAAAACTTCAAACGACTCTACAGGTTTATACGTATATCGAAACGAAATTGTAAATATACAAAAAAAAACTAGATTTTTTTTCTTACCTAACGTATTTTGAATTTTTCGAAACGGATATGTATTTTTCAAGTATACGGAAATTGTTGTAATGTATAAGGAATTATATGCTATTTAAATAGACAGTCTACTTACGTATTTTGTCTATTTTTAATAAAAATATAGCTTCCATATAAACGAAAATATATAACTTAAATCCTGAAAGGTCCTACTATATAAGGGAATGAATGTGAAATTTAAACAACCCCCATAATTTCTAAACCATATGATCAACTATAGTAGTAAAAAATTGGTTCGACGNACCATATGATCAACTATAGTAGTAAAAAAATGGTTCGACGAAAACACTAATTAGACTTACTATTGAGATAATATAAACAGTACGACATTGATTGTCTATTTAGATAGACTGTCTATTTTCGCATGCCTATAAATTTCACAAATAAGCCAAAAAACAAGGGGGGATGTGATTGGGGTTCAAGATTTTATTTGGTTGGGGTAAAAGCATCATAGAACACAAGTTTTGAGAAAAGACCGATCTAAAAAATTTTGAAAGAAGAGCAAACTATTTTAAGCAGGAAACAGACTATCTATTTGTTACAACATGTCTATGATTTGAAAATGACAAAATCGTTAAGCACTAAATAGACCGTCTATCAATTGCAACATGTCTACGCACGGAAAAGGACAAGATCGTCATTAAAAAATGGAACAGTTAAAAAAAAAAACAAAAAAGTCAAATAGCTATTTACTTAAATATTGGGTCTCTATCCAATATTTGATCTAATTTCCCTAAAATATATACATATAAAATTTTGCACGATATATGATTGGAAGACACTCTCTTAAATTCCAAATTGTTAGTGTAAGTATATAGTTTGATTCAGTAAGACGAGGAAGAGTAAACAATTATGGCTTAGTGCAGAAGTCTCCGATGAACTAATTCATCACGGTACAATAAAGTTGCAAAGCAAAAAGGAAACAATACTTGGCACCCATTTGACGCAAATGAGGGACAAAAATTATAGGGAACAAACTTTTAAATTAAGGAGAAAATAGATTCAAATAATCGTTTTCTACTCATGAGATAATAAAAAGTTATTACGACGTGGGAATTGATATTTTTGTTTCTTATGAAAAATCTGTGTACACATTCAACTACATTGAATTTATATTCAGATTTTAAAAAGTGTTAATTAAAATATTTCATCACAGCAATCAAAATTTGGTTTCTCTGGTCAATTAACTTGCCATTTATTTTATTAATTTTATTTTTTTTTTGTCGAAACTTGTCTTTTAAGTTTAGATGTATTTCTCGAGAAGCTCCTATAGCTCTAGTGGCAAGGAGGCATCTCACCTAAGGTCCGAGGTCAGTGGATCAAACTCGGCGCTCGCGTTTATGCGAGTTTCACCCCTTGTAAGGTTTAAGGGCTACCGGATCAGCCCGTTGTGATCCGGATTCCCCAGTATGGGGTTAGGGGCTACCGGGTCGGCCCGTTGTGACCCGGATTGCCGACAAAAAAAAAATTTATTTCTCAAACAATTGAAAAAATCAAATGAAGACCACTTCTTGTAACAAATATAAGCTACATGCATACCACATATCATAAGAACTATAACACTAAACAATGAAATGCGTATATATTATACGATCAACTCGGAGTTCCAGACTTGTTGATATTCGACGCCACGATTTTTACGAAAGCACATCGTCTAATCCATTTTTAATAATACTCAATTCTAGTTTATATGATACAGTTTGACAATATCAGAATTGGCATGATCCTTGCATCACCCTCTTAATCACCTTTGCATAAACTAGTATGTGCTTTATCCAGATGTTATATATTTTATATCTGCATATAAACACAATGTTTAAGGAAAAAAAGATATGCACGATGTTCTTAACCAATCTCAATCATCAAAACTTTATTTACATATTAAAATATAAACGGTGAATTAAATAGTTTGTAACGATATGGAATTAAACAGACCAATGAAATATATTTTCTTTTCTTTATTCCAAGATTTAAGAAATCATTTAGAGTTTACAGGCTTTTAACGTTATTTAGGTCGACAAGGCTCGTCTATGAACTATATAGCCAATTAAATCATACATCACATAGTATGCATTCAAGTATCTGATTTTTTTTTGTCAACTAATTCTATAAAACAAGAATGTTTCACACACTAGTAAAAAAAGGAGCAATAGCCATGACAGATTTCATGGCTATAGGATCGTAGCATTTTTTTCGTGGCTAAATCGTGGCAAAATCATTCATATAGCCACAACTTAGCCACGAAAAAAAATGCTACGATCCTATAGCCACGAAAGCTCCTTTTTTACAAGTGACAAGGATTACAACCACTTCAAAATATATCCTTGAGAAATTTGTCTAGCTTTTTTCTTCTAAAAGATATGCCCCTACATTGTATCTTTTTCTATAAACTTATATTGAGGACCTTGTTTTACGTTCCAAGCAAGATAATATCGCGAACATAAGTATTTACTCCATAAAGTATCCTAGGATTTAGTTCACGGGATTGGACTTTTCTGAGATTGGAATGCAAGTTTTTGTTGTCTCCACAAGATGTGACTTGTCATATCCCAATCTATTCACTTGTAAAATAGTTCCCTTAAGCGCTAGTGCTTCACTCTCTAAAGATGAGCTAACAAATGTAATGGAAGATGAACCATGGACGTCAGGCATGTTATTTGACTTGAAAAGTATTCAGCCAATTCATGTCCTATGTTCTTTGAAAACCCACGAAACATCATGAAACAAAATAAGTTATTAGATTGATCAAAGAAGCAGGTCGTTGCACTTGTAGTTGTGCCTTGATCGGCTGACTTCTGGCTATGAGCCTCTAGCCTTTGTGCCTTGATCGACTGGCTTCTGGCTATGAGCTTCTAGCCTTTGCACCTTGATCGGCTGGCTTCTGGCTATGAGCCTCTAGCCTTTGATCAATATTCCGGCTGTTTGACTTCTGGTGTATTGGCATCTAGTCTTTGTCGTGTCTTGTGAGAGTTCTTGAGTTCCAAGTTAGGATAATCTCATTATCATTCTTTTTTTTGAGGGAGTTCTGCTTCTTTTCCTTAGACAATGCTTAGGTTCCTAGGACGCGTTTTTTCCTCTTGATACCCGGAGGTATCTTCTGGCTTATTGGCATTCTTTTACCCGGAAGTAGTCACTAGCTTGCGTCTTTGGCCTCCAGGTACCCGGAGGTATCTTCTGGATTTTTGGCATTCTGCTACTCGGAGGTAACCACTAGCTTGTGTTTCGGCCTCTGGATACCCGGAGGTATCTTCTGGCTTTTTGGCGTTCAGCTATTCGGAAATAGCTGATTTTTCTTTGCTGCACTCTGCTTCCGGCAGTGAAGCCACTCTCAGTCTTATTAGTTTTGCTGGTATTGACCTCCCCCGCAAAGGGGTCCAAGTGCCAGACTTTTCTTCTACTTTCCACATCTGGGTAAGAAGGTATAGGTAATGCTCATGTGCTCAGGTCACATAGCTTTTGCATTTACTGTGACCTGGTAAGCAAGGTTAAGATTGTTTTTGCTTTCTGCTAAGCACTATGCTTTCCGGTTAGCCACTCTCTGTTAAGAAAAGTAAGCAATTTTTGTCTCTTGCTTTCTTTCGGGTATTTTCCCTTGTTCAAGCAGAGTTTCTTTCTCTCTTTTTTTTGAGCTTTTCGCTTTTGTTTTGGAAGGGTACGTTGCTTATGTTACTCCTTTATTGAGGAGTAGTTATTCAAATTATTTGCCCCTTGCTTTTAACTGAATTTTCGCGTGAGAAAGCAGTTGTTTTATTGATTGGTATTCGTCCCTAGACGTATCATGATTACATGAAAAGATGCAAAAGAAATTAAAAATCCAAAGCAGAAAAACGTATCAGGGGTATGGTCGTCCGGGACAGGGGCGTTCTTTTAGAAGAAGTAAGACTTTAGGTGTAACGCATTCCAGCTATTTGGTTGTACTTTTCCGTACCTGTCTTGTAACTTGTATGCCCCTGCTCCTTTGACTTCCACGATTTGGTACGGTCCTTCCCAGCTGGGCTCCAACTTTCCCGCGGTCTTGTCCCTGGTATTCTCAAAGACTCGGCGCAGCACCCATTCTCCTTGTTGGAACGTCCGGGTTCTGTACCTTCTTGCTGTAGCTGCGAGCTACTTCCTATTGGTACTTCCAGTTTCAGATTCTTGCGGCTTCCCTTTTTTTGTCAAGGAGATCCAGGGACAAACCCATCAGCTCTTCATTTTCTTTTGGAGTTAGAAGCTCTGACCTGGCCGTAGGAACACTGACTTCCGCGGGAGACACCACCTCTGTTTTGTAGACCAAGGAGAAAGGTGTTTCCCCTGTTGAAGTCTTAATGCTAGTTCGGCATGCCCATAGGGTAGCTGGAAGTTCTTCGACCCAGTTGCCTTTGGCGTCGTCCATCATCTTTTTCAGAAGATTGACTATTTTCTTGTTGGTGGATTCGGCTTGCCCGTTGGATTGCGGATGTCTCGGAGTTGCGAAACTTAGTTTTATGCCCCAATCCTCGCAAATTTTTTAAAAGTTTTTTCTTGTGAATTGTCTGTGACTATCTCTTGAGGCGTTCCGAATCGTGTTTCCACGTTCTTCCAGAGGAACCTCTTGATTTGGACATTCGTAATCTTGCTCAAGGCTTCTGCCTCCACCCACTTGGAGAAGTATTCTGTGACTACCAAGAGGTACTCTAGTTGTCCATTCCCCCACTTCATAAATGGCCATGGAGAACTCACAGATTTTGAGGTTTTCTGGGGGTAGCTTGGATACTTGCGCGTGCCTCTGGCATTTTTCACAGTACTTGGCCATCTAGAAGGAGTCGTGGGCTATTGTAGGCCAATAGTAGCCTGCCCTCTTGGCTCTTAGTACCAGGCTTCTTCCACTAGAGCGGGATCCGCATACACCTTCATGTAGTTCCTTGAGGACTAGATTTGCGTCTTCCGGTTTTATGCATTTGAGGTATGGGCCCGATAAGAATCTTCTGTAGAGTTTTCTGTGGATCAGGCAATAGCGGGATGCTTGCCTTTTTTATCTTACGGCATTCGCTCCTCAGGTTGGGCAGGACGTCATCCTTCAGGTAGGAAGTAATGGGCGTCATCTAGGTTTCCTCTTCTTCAATGTTGGAAACCTGAGGCCCTTCTGCATCGTCATCAGTAGCCGGCCATTGGAGAACCAGCAAAGGTACGCTAGTTGGCTCCGCAGTTTTTAGGGTCGAGGCCAGGTTGGCTAAGGCGTCCGCATGTGAGTTTTGTTCCCTTGGGATCTGTGTGAGTTTGCATGCTTTGAACGAATCAATGAGCCTCTTGGCTATGGCAAGGTACTTGGTCATGCTAGCGTCTTTCGCTTGGTAGTCGCCTTGCGTCTGGCTTACGATCAATTGGGAATCACTATAAACTTGTGGGTTTTCAATTCCCAAGTCTTTTGCCAAGCTGAGTCCTGCAATTAAGGCTTCATACTCACTTTCATTGTTGGTGGCTCTAAAGTTGCATCTTACTGCTCTCGACACCACTTCTCCTCTTGGTGAAATGAGCACGAGGCCTACATAGGCCCCTCGTATATTGCTGGATTCGTCTACATAAAGTTCCCATTCCTCTTCACTTTTATTTTCTCGCTAGATCATGACCTCTTCTTCTGCCCCTGGTACCATCAGCGGGGAGAATTCTGCTATGAAGTCTGACAAGACCTGTTATTTGATTGCCATGGTAGGGCGGAAGATCACATCGTACTCGCCTAGTTCCACTGCCCATTTGGCCAGTCTTCTGGATACTTATGGCTTGTGGAGTACAAACTTGATAGGGAAAGATGTGACGACTATCACAGGGTGAGCCTGGAATTAGGGACGCAGCTTCCTGGCCGAGATGACCAAGGCGAGAGCCAGTTTCTCCAGGTGGCTATAGCGAGTCTCGGTGTCCATAAGAGACTTGCTTACGTAATACACCGGACGCTACTTGCTTTCTTCTTCTTTGACCAAGACGACACTTACGGCATGCTTTGAGATGGCCAAGTATAGGAGCAGAGGCTCTCCGTCTCGGGGCCTTGAGAGAAGAGGTGGCGTTGTTAGATGTTCCTTGAGCTTGACTAGGGCGTCTTCGACCTCTTGGTTCCATTCAAATTTCCCTATGAAATTAAGGGCTTCAAAGAATGTGTGCGAGTTTTCTGACAGCCTGGATATAAATCTACTCAAGGCCGCCATTCTTCCGATAAGCTTCTGGACATCCCGTGGAGTCTTAGGCGAAGGGATTTCCAGAATCGCCCTGATTTGCTCTAGGTTCGCTTTAATGCCCCTGTATGTAACTATGTACCCCAAAAATTTCTCGGAGCTTACTCCGAATGAACACTTAGAGGGGTTAAGCTTCATGTTGTATTTCCTCAAGGTAGAGAAAGCTTGTTGCAGATGGGCTATGTGGTCTTCCGCATCTAAGGACTTGACCAGCATGTCGTCTATATAGACTTCCATGGCCTGGCGGATTTGGTCTGCGAACATCATAATGACTAGCCTCTAATAAGTGGATACTGCATTCTTTAATCCAAAAGGCATCACCTTGTAGCAGTAGATTCCACGAGAAGTCATGAAAGACGTCTTTTCCTGTCGTCTGGATGCATGAGTATTTGATTGTACCTGGAAAAGGCGTCCATAAAGCTCATCAAGTGGTGTCTAGTTGTGGCGTCCACCAGCTTGTCTATATGAGACAGCGGGAAAGGATCCTTAGGGCAAGATTTGTTTAGATCTGTGAAATCTATGCAAACCCACCACTTGCCGTTCTTCTTCCAGACCACGACGACGTTTGCTAGCCAATTCGGATAGTGGACCTCTCTAATGAACTCAGCCATTAGGAGGTTTTTGACTTCATCATTGATGATCTCGTCTCGTTCGGGTGCGAACTTCCTCCATTTTTGCTTGACTGCCGGATACTTGGGCTCCACTTGCAGCTTATGGACTATGACTTCCGGGTCTATTCCTGGCATATCCACGTGGGACCAGGCGAAGCAATCCGCATTGGATCTGAGAAAGTCTATTAGCCTTTGGCATATGCCTTCTTACAACCTTGCCCCTATTATGAGGTTTCTGCCTTGCTCTCCAGGTACCAGAGGAACGTCATCCAGTTGTTCCACTTCCAGCTCTTCTATGTGCAATGCGGGAAGTGGTCTCTGTAATTGTTATAAGGGAGCCATCTTTCCCTTCAAAGTGGTCTGGTAGCATGATCGAGCATTTTCTTGATCACCCTTGATCTCTTTGATTCCCCATGGGGTTGGAAACTTGAGTACTTGGTGCACGGTTGACGGCACGACTCTCATCTCGTGTATCTAGGGCCTGCCCATGATCATGTTATAGGCAGAGGGGCAGTCTATGATAGAAAACTTAGTGGACAGGTTGATTCCTCCAGCGCACACCGGAAG
>OVAN01005453.1:0-23473 GCA_900406275.1 Anastatica hierochuntica | reverse complement strand
TACGCAAACATACGGTTTGCGTCCTCGTAGCCAGTACCCTCGGCGACGCCGACTCCTCACGAACTTCCTCCCATGCACGCCACTCAGATATAGTCCGGCTGAGACTCTCAGGCGCCTCTCTCGTAGTCCCCTGGAACAATCGCTCATTGCGCGCCTTCCAAATAAACCACAATATCCAAGGGTAGGACTCATGTGCCTCCATACTCGGATTACCATCCCGCCAAAAAAGATAAGCCAAATTGCTAAAAACACTGGCTGTTGGGAAAACACCCGGCTGCACTAATGAAGGGACTAAGGACCACACCCGAATCGCCGAAGGACACTCAAAGAAAGCATGGAAAATGGTCTCCTCAGATGCTCCACAGCATGGACAAAGGTCCACACAAGGCATCCCTCGCTGAACCAAAGGGAACCAAAAAGGAACTATAAAGTGAACAAAGAAAATTACTGTTTCTTTTTTTGGCACAAAGAGCTTTTCCATTACTCAAAAGACTTGAGGTGGTGCGGCAAGCCACACCGGAGTAAAACAGTCTACAAACGAAAAAATAGATGAATGCGATCTAGCTAACCTAGCTAAACGGTCCACATCCGAATTAACCACCCGTGGAAAATTACTGTTTCTTAAAGTTTAGATTCAGTACATTAAAGATCATCATATAGTTTGCCTACATATATAGTTTCTCTACATATGAGAAAGAGAGGATAAGTTATGATGGCATTCAATAGAGCTAACAATTTTATTCCAACCCAAAAACTCAAACCAAACCAGTTCAAAAAAAATTCAAATTCTAATCTGAAACAATATCCAAAAATATCCAATCGGGTTCGTTTTGCCAATATTTCGGTATTAAGTTTTATCCAAATTCGACCTAAGTGAGTACTTGAAAAATTTTAAACCGAATCTGAACCTAAATTCAAAATCCAAAAACATTCGAAAATTTTGAAACCGAATTCGAACAAAATCCGAAAAATCCAAAAACTTGAAAAAATAGTAAACGCCCGAAAAATCCAAACACGGAAATCCCAAAAATATCTGAATTCGAAAAAGTATCGGAGTATAAGCTTACTAAACCTAATCCGAACACGAAAAAACTCAAACAGTACCTAATCTGAACTTTGAAAAGACTTGAATGGATCTTATAGGATTGGAGTTCGGGACCCGAACCCATACCGAGCGGAAACGGGACGCGAACGCCCCAACCCTAGCATTCAAATTGCTCTCGTGAGACTGACTGGTTTGTTCATGAGAATAAAGTAAAAAAGGCTTAAGAAGGTATAAGCAAGTCAGACTTCAGATTCAGGTTCTAGTTCGGATTTGCACTCAGCCAAGAGGCTAATTCTTGTGAGCTTGGCTACACTTTAAAAACAGATAGCATTATTTGCAACTGCGGCCCAGAAAGGGCTCTTCATCATTCTTTGCAAGACCTTCAAAGCAACTTGACACAGAGAATTTGAATCAATCTGTCTTGGACAAAGAACAGTAATAACTATATAGCTCAAGAATGATATAATAATAACATAAAACATGAAGAAGATAAAGCCATAACTTTTATATCAGTCTCTCTAACAAACAACAAATCAAATCTTTGCTTAAAATCCCTAAGTTCTTGTTTCATGTAAACAGCTTGAAAATCTTTTCCTTATCTGAAACCGTCGAAGAATCTTGTCTTCCAAATCTTCAACAACAGTAAGCTGTTTGCTACAAACTCGATAAAAAGAGCCCTGCAACAACAATCCACAAATTTGGATCAGCCGCGAAACAAACGAGAACAAAGAATACAATGTGAATGAACTCAAACAAAAGAAATGCTTCTTTGGTACACAGTAAGAGAGGGCTAAGAACATTTCACTATAACAAAAACCAGTCGTTGAGAACTAACTACCCCATCATCACTGAGACATATCAACAAAATTCAGGACAAACATATAAGTTGTACTGTTCAAAGCAACAAATCACACATGACAACAACTGCAAGAAAACTCAAAAACCACATCAATGGATTGTGAATCTGATTCAAAAGAGCAAACTTGAGAATTGTATACCAAATGCAATGAGCAAATTTCATCATCTTGCTGCAGGTTTTTGAAGCAGAGCCGTCAAGAAGACTTCACCATGTTTCACTCCACTAGAATCCATTTTGTTCGCCACCGCCCATTTCACCTTCTTGTAACCCAATTTTCCGATCATCGGCGCATAAACATTTTCAAGATCGACTTTTTTGCTAAAGAATCGATCCAACCAGAGGTACCCACCACCTCTAAGAATCCGATCCAAATCGAAGAAGAAGAATTCCATCACCGTCACTGGGATCCACCGGTTCACCGCTCTTCCACACCGGACTAAATCCACCACGCCGTCGAAAAACGGAAGCCGTTGCTGGAGAGGCACGTGAAGCGGCACAAGCCCTCTCAACGCCACCGCCTCGCTATACGGCGCATTGAAATTCATCGTCGTGGTAAGAACAGTGACGTTGCGAGCCTTCATAGCGGCGGCGAACGATCCCGTCCCGCCACCGATATCAACACCGAGGCGGAGAACGGAGTTGGCGGATTTAGCGATCTGGAGGAGCTGCGAGATCGGGAGATCAAGCTCAGATTTGTAGGAAGAGAACTGAGATTTAGATTTCTCGAAGGAAAGATCAAAACCCAGATCGGGAAATTTAGTGGTGAGGCAATTGAAGTTCTTGCAGGAGTAATAAGACCAGATAACATTGGAATCAGGCTTAGAATCGGAGGGATTCGGCGGCGTACGGGAGAAGCAACGACGGCGAGGGAGTGGGTGGCAGCCACGGAGGATAAGCTTCTCGACGAGATCGGTGTCGGAAGGGCAGAGAGAGAAAGGAGTGTAGTTCATATACTCATGGAGGAGGTCAGGGTGGTTATGGCAAGCGGAAGCTATAGGTGAGAGCTTAGAGTAAAGGAGGAGATCTTTGGAGACGGCGGAAGCAGTGGAAGTGGATTTGTCAGGTTGGTGGTTAGTAAGGTGGTTGATGGCGGCGCGGATGGTGTGGAGCTGACGGAGGAGGTGGTCAGGAACTGTAGGAACAGAGGACGGTGAGGATTTGAGGGCTGATTGGAAGAAACTGGTGGTGGAAGAGAGATGGTAGAGAGAGAGTATGTTAGTAGCAACCATGGCTACTAGTAGAAGCAGATTCAAACTCATAGTGAATCCAGCCATTTTTCCTTCTTGGCTATTTGCTTCAGTTCTTGAGTTCTTGAATCTGGAGGTTTCTTCTTCTTCTTCTTCACACAGAGATTCTTTTGAAGTTTCCTGATTCTTGGGCTTTAATGGGTGTCTTAAAGCCAAGATTTTTGTGTGGGTTTGTTTCAGTTACAGTGACACTTACTTAAAGAACTGTAAAAGATAAGCTTTTTTCATCTATAGCTGAAGAGACAAACAGAGATCTGAGATTGAGAGGATGCCTTTTACTTACATAAGCAAATACCGACTCCAATACATAAATTTGTTATTAGTTTCCAAGAGATTTTTGCATGAGAGAGTATTAAAATCATGATGAGAAGTTGTTGGAACAGTAAATAAAAAGGCAAGTAGAAGTTTTTAACAGATGTAAGGTGTGTTGTTGTTCACATGTCTTTGTCTTTTTCTTCCTTGTTCTCAGGCAATGCAATTGCAAAGTAACTCTCAACGCTAGCTTATTGCGCCCACACGCGTGAATATATTCTCACACGTGTCTTGACAGCCTTTCTCGAGTGTTATTACAGAGGAAGGAAAAAAAAAGACAAAACTTTCCAAAACAAATAAGAAAAAAAGACGACTTTGTGGAGCTTGTGTCAATGTCGGAATCTAGATCAAGCTTCTCGAGTCTCCATCTCCTACTACTTGTTATCTTCCTCCTTCTACTATGTCCATCGCTATCATCTTCAGAATCTAAAGTTCAGGTTTCGGATCGCGAGCTGTTAGAGATCCGGACAAGTCCGAAGATTAATAGGAAACCCAAATGCTGCGAGATGAGGACCAGATCTCAGTGTTTAGCTTACCAAACAAGATGCAGATGGTGTCGTAGTGAAGCTCTCGATGACTTCTGCTTCAATAAAGCTGAAGCCTTGCGACTTCCTAGTCAAGTTTTCCTCTGTGAGTTCTAAAATTAACAGTCGGATTTTCGGTAGAGAGAGGGAGAGAGAGAGAGAGAGAGAGAGGGAGAGACTTTTTTGACTTGTGTTGAATCGCTTGTGCTGTTTTGTTCAGTTTGGTGTTGTTGTAATTGTTTTGAGTTAATAAAAGTTTTGATCTTGATCTTCATATCTATTGGAATGTACTAATCACTTCTGTTGGTGTTTACATTTAGATGTAAAACATTGTGTTTTTAAATGTAAAACCACAAGGAAACGATCAAGCCACTCAACAGGATTTGTGTCTGATAATGCAGCTTTTAAGTATTCAAAATGGTTAACTAATTGGGGTAACTTGGTATGATATGTTAAAATGTTATCAAGGTCATTGCTCATTTGTTCGATACGCATCATGTACATTGCGTTTTGGAAATGATCTTCGAGTTACTGCAGGTTTTGAGCAGCTATAAGGCGGTTTCAAATGTAAGGCATCTTCGAGTCACTTGCATTTTAAAGGCTGGGGAAATGCCTGAACACGCAGAAACTGTGCTTTGTGCAATAGTAGCTTATTTTCTTAAGTTGTTTCACATCTCATTTTTGTGCATATGTCATAAAGACATTTGGGAGGTTTCTTACTAAACACTAAACTGTTCTTTATTCCACAGATATCTGCTTTACAAAAGTTTGTTTTTCTTTTGTTTTCAGGAAAAGCTACTGATATATGTATATGCAAACGTTGAAGAAGGAAGCAAGCATCCCTCTTAGACGCAAAAGCTATGACGGTCTTGAAAGAAAAAAACCTACCAACAAAGATATATGCACATTTTTCTATAGCTGAATGCTATATCAGCCGGTTTTCCAATAGATCCTCGACTGCATCCCTCATATCTTCATACTCATTACAGCTTTCGAAGAATTTCACAAGCTTCAGCAGTTCCTGATCTTTCAGGTCATCTACAAAAGCCTTTATAGGCACTCCATTCTCTGGCTGTAATGAGTAAGAAGATGGATTGTCATCGACGATCAGAGCACTTCCAAGATCTTTCCCTACTACCACAGCTAAGTCCTTGACATATCTCCCGTTCACTTCCGTGCATGAGTCTCGGTATAGCCGCTGTGATATCACACCGTTCTTGTCTATCTTGTCCAAAACCTGTGAAGCATAATCTTCTAGACCAGCTGTGAAAACTGCCACTTCGTAGTTTTTACTAAGTCTTTCCAAGAATTCAGTCACACCAGGACGTTTCACCACAAAGATTGGCATCACTTCCCTTTCCAATTTCATCGTCACCATGAAATCATACTTAACTCCCGGAAGGTGTGTTGTCGAATGAACCAATGTTTCATCAAGATCAAGGATGATTGTTCTTTTCTTATTAGTATCTTCTGTCCGACGGTCCCCAAATTTTGTATGACCATGTCTTGTGGCTGGACAGCTGATGGTAGTGCCCGTAAAGCACCTAGAAAGACAACGCACCAGGCGGCAATGGAATGTCAAGATGGACATAAATGGATGATTTTTCTGTTGGTGTTTGCGAAACTTGGAGTTTTCAGGGTTTTGTCTGATGATTCTTCCGAATGCCATTTATTTCTAACGACTGTTTTGGTGAACAAAACAAGGTAGCAGCTCTAGGGATGGAAAGCTTGATACCGCGGTATGATGTTCCTGAATTTATCTTCTGCTAACTTTTATACGGTAATATCTAGAGTCGACGTGCTACATTTGGTTTAGTTTAGTTTGTTAATGGGAATTTAGAGGTGAAGTAGAGAAGACGCCTACTTTTAGAAAATATCTGTTTAGACAATTAGAGTATAGTTTTGCTGTTTTCATGTACTCATGGACAACAATATACCATACAACATGAACCAACAAGAGATGCATTATAAGTTTTTAGTTTTAAGGTTTAGAGGTTTGGAGATTATATTGGGATTCAAGTTGAAGTATATGGCTGCAATTATTGCTACTTCACAGCTATGGCTTTTGGTGTGTGCCTGTGAACTAGTTAAAGTACAAAAAAAACTGTTGGAAATGGTTTCTAACTTAAAGTTGTTTCAGATTTTAACAAAAGTTTTACAATAAACAAATAAATAATTTTAGAAAGGCTTATACCATATGAAACCAGTTATTGATTTTTTTTTTTCCAAAGTATAATGGTTTAGGTTTCATTTATTGAAACCATTCTTCTTTATTGTCAAGTCCAAAAGGACTAAAGCCAAGAGTGATTGTTCTATGAAATGTTTCAAGCACATAAAGTTAATCGCTTCAACATTAATGACCTGAGTCCTTTTCTTGCAGTCAATTGTTGGTTCATTCACTTATAGTTTTTGACCTGATTCCTTTTCTTGTAGTCAATCTTTAGTGATAAATTCAGAAACCAGTTAAAGGTTAGACTAGTTTCCTATAGTATTTCATTTTCGTGTAGAGAGATAGCGTTGAAGGTGGAGCCTGCAGGGACTTATCCTTTGATATCATATCAGTCTCTTTAGACTAAGATCTTAATGTCATTTCTTGTTCTTTTTGTTTTCTTTTCCGAATTTTCATTGTTACAACACACTTTCCATTCACATTTTATGCAGGTAAAAACGTCGGAAAAGGATGGCTTCCATCCTTTTCCCACACAAAAAATACCATCAGGCTGTATCATCATCATCATCCCTCTCCCCTCAAAGAAAATCAACAGAAAAGAAAGAAAGAAAGAATCCCAAAGCAAATCGAAAACAGGGTCTGCAAATAAAAGCCATATATATATATATGTGTGTGTGTGTGTAGATGCATCAAATCAGCTTGTTGGATAGTTCTGCTGCAGCATCCCTCAGATCTTCGTACTGATAACATCCATCGAAGAATTCTGCAAGCTTCATCAGTTCTTGATCTTCCATGTCATCCACAAAAGGCTTAATGAAGACTCCATTATCCGGCTGCAACGAGTAGGAGAAAGGATTATCATCAACTAGCAATACACTCCCGAGGTCTTTCCCCGCCACCAAAGATAAGTCTTTGGCATATCTTCCATTGATTTCTGTGCACGAATCTCGATATAGCCGCAGTGAGATCACACGGTTCTTGTCAAGTTTATCCAAAATCTGTGAAGCATACTCTGGCAATGCGGCTGTGAAAACTGCCACTCGATACTTCTTACCAATCCTTTCAAGAAACTCAGTAACTCCTGGTCGTTTTACCACAAACATAGGTGTAACCGCTCCTTCGATCTTTAACCTCACCATGAAATCGACATTAACCCGGATCGGTGGTTCCGTGGTTGAGTGCACCAATGTTTCATCAAGATCAAGAACCATTGTCCTTTTCTTGTCAGTATGTTTTCTCGTACAAGGAGGCTGTTGCTTGAGCTTTCTGTAGCCTTTTTTCGTGGTAACTCGACGGCTAGGAGAAGCGCTACCCAGACAGAAAAACCTGGAGACGCAATGCAAGAGACGATTGTGGAATGTGAAGATAGACATGTTGAGGGATGTGAAGATGGAGCCGGCTGCTGCTACTGCTGCAGCAGAACATGTGGACTGACGACGACGATGATGATGTTGATGATGGCGGTTTCTCCTTCCATGTTTATGAAGTCCAAAGGATCCTGGGATTGGTTTCGCAAGATATCCACGAGACGCCATTCTTAAGAAATTAGAGTTTTAACGTTTTCTTTTTCCCTGCAGCTGGCTCAGATGGGAAACTGAGAGAAAATGATGAGATGCATATAAAGCTTTTGAAAAATCTAACTTCCATGCGACTGGTTGTGGAACAGAAGGGTACTTGATTTGGTATAGTTTAGTTTCTTCAAGTTGTGGTTAGAGACTCTTTTGAGTTATTTTTAGCAAAATAACAGATTATGCAAATTTACAACATAGTTAACTTTTGATGGTTTTGTCCATATGTTCTCTCAATGGACAGCAAATACATAAATGTTAAGACAAAAAATTTAAGGAAAGCCTTTAAAAAGAAATAGAGGTTCTGAGATTTTCATGGGTTTAAAGTTGAAGTAAATGACTCCTACTAACAAATTGACTAATATTAATCTTATGTACATTGCACAATATTGACTAAATTAAATACTATTCTACCAACAAAATCTCAAATTTATGTAATGTTATTATCTTTATAAATAGATGAACATATACTTAACTCCAAAGTCCAAACCATATATAAGATTTAACTTTGATTAGTAGGCATGAATTAACAATTTCATTTAAAGAACAGGACATTTCTCGCTAGAGTTAACAGGAATTGAAAATACCATTCTCAGAGTGTTACAACTTACAAGCATGATGTATAGCAACTGTTGATTCATCTATTTCCCCTCTGATTTAACGGCGATCGATCTCTACGCCATCTTCTTGGGATGATCAGAGGTCTGCAACAAACCAATGCGAAAAGCAATTCCATGATGAACAGACTCATGCTGATCCATACGAACAAAGTGTTCCGCCATTTCCACAAAATTCTTTTGAAGAAGGGAAGATTGGATTCAAGCGATAGGGACGCGTCGTACAGTTCTGGAATACCTGCCCCCGGTCGAAATTCTGCCCGTTGTTCAATCATTATCTTTAAGCAAGCCGTGGGGATGTCTTTTTCAACAAAGCCTTTCAACTTCAGGCTCAAGGTTTGGATCTCAGAGACGTATCCAGTCACCAACGGAACCACTTTGAGGAAAGTCTGAATAAGTCGGATAGGCTCACTTCTGAATCTTAACATACACGGACGCCTTATACTATCAAGCATTTGACCATCTGCGGATAAGAAGTCCACCCGAACCTTCAATAAACACACAACGATTCAAGTTTATCGTAGAAAAAATGAATACACATAAGGAACAAAATATTTTGTTTTTAACCTTTCCTATAGCTTTGTAAAGACATGGGAAACTATTATAATAAGCCAGAGCAAATGAAATGCTTAAGAATGTTTGATAAGCTAATGCAATTACCTGAAACATGCCGAGATTTTTATTGTACGAAGACTCGGGTAATGTCATTGAAAGAGTGATATCTAACTTGTGGCCTTGAGGGATAACTCGCAAGCCCCTGATCATCCACATTTCACTACTTTCCTTGCTACTTCCAACACCAGCAGCACACGAGGTTATGGCCACAAACGCTTCTGGACTATTCTTGGTGTAATCAAAATTCAAGCGCTCCTTGACTACAAATGGTTTAACGGCTATACGGTTTATCATAAAACCACCAAGCATAAGCGCTGAAACCAACAAGCCAAACAACACAATGGCTACATAAACAGCCCATAACAAACCCCATCCGAACTTGCACGCAACATTCAATATTTGTTTAGTATCTTTTAACCAACTCAACTTAAAGCGACTCATAGTTCCAAGCCTAATTGCACTAAAAGGATCAGAAACAAAGAGTGAGCAGCAATTGAGAAACCATAAAGGTAATGACATGAAGCTTATCATCAACCCAACTTGAAATTCGATTGCTTTAACCATTAGCACAGCCAAAAACCCAAGGAGTGACCAATTTGATGAACTAGTCTCCCGGAGCTGCGTTTGTGCCGATTCTACCGGATCGTCGCTCACGGTGGTCACCGTGGAGTCTTCAGGTTTCTCACCGGTCGTGGAGGTCTCCTCCTGAAACGGGTCAACCCGGTTCCGACCCGAATCAGTCGCATCCATATCCTTCACATCAATAACATCCAAATCGTTCTCATTCTCTGGAGATATATCATTTGTTGGTTTAATTACATCGCTATCTTCCTCGCTTGTTTCGAAGCCCACCTCAAGCTCGTCGCTCACTTCCACATCGTTCGATTTCCCATCGGCTTCAAACCCATCTGAAGAAGAAGACGGCTCAGTTGCTACGTCGGAACAAATCGGATTCCGATTAGATCCCGAACTTCGCCGCCGCGAGGGAGACGAACATTGAAGGAGGGAATCGTGACAAAATTCGTCTGGCACGTCGAGGAATGGATCGAATTCCTCGGTGGTGCTAGGGTTTGATGAGAGCTCCATTGATAAGAAGAAGAAACATACACAGAAGAAGAGAGTGCGCAACTTCGGGTGATTTCAATTTTTCAAGAACCATTGTGGTGACGAGAAGCGTGATAGCTGACAAACGGCGTGACCATTATTTTTTTGTTTTACTTTTTAATTTTATATAAACCCGACCGGACCATCAAACCGGATTATTTGATAACCGGTGTAAAATTTTGAACCATATTTTCTTTTTACTAACTTCCTTTGATAAAATTCTTTTTAATAATTGTTATTACTTATGTTTTTTTTTTTTTTTTTGACACAAAAAGATCTTCTATTACTCAAAAAAACATGAGGTGGTGCAGCAAGCCACACCGGAATAGAACATCCCACAAAAGAGAAAGTAGAAGACTACTTATGTTACAAATTATGAAAATCAAAATAATTTTCATTTGACAATTCTCCTACACTTTATCATCAAGGTAAACGGATTTTTTTTTTTGTTAATGTTGATGCATCTAATTTAAAAAAGTTGTGGCAAGAGTTTAGTTATACAAATCACTCTAGTTAAACCCAATCCAAAGAATAAAATTGAACCAAAATATTTTCAGCCCATATAATTTTGCAGCCGTATGACACTATTAATAAAAACTCAATTCTCTCTTATGAATCATTTAGTGGCTGCCATAGCCAAAGGTCCATTTACCTTAGACATGACCCATATATGTTTTAGGGTCCAAGAGAGATTTAACTTAGTGACCAAGTTACTTGTATTTATCTTATGTATTTTCCTAATTGGTTTTGGATTTGTACCTTCCTATATAAGGGCACCTTATATTGATTGATAAACAAATTCTAGTTTTCCCTAAAATCTTAACACATTATCAGCACGAAACTCAGAGAAACCCTGAGCTATAACCCCACGATCGAAACCCTAAAATCCTAAGCGTGAATCGCATCCCCATCATTGCATCCTTTTGCCGTGAATCGCATCCAACCTTTGTTGTCCGTGTGTTGCTCGTGAGTTCCAGCCCGTGTTCGTGAGTTCCAGCCTTAGATCGTGAGTTCCAGCCCGTGTTCATCATCCAATCAATTCAACAACGATCCATTCAACCCAATCGGAGGTCAAGGTAAACTAATCTAACCTAAAACATGAACTCTCAACCTGAATTCAACATAATCAGATCGTATAAGGCAAAGATTAAAATCGATGCATATACCCTAAAATTTCAATCGCATGCTATAAACTAATTTCTTTGAAAATTTAACATGATCACATGCTTAGGATATAGTTCCATATATTTAAAACTTAGTTGAATCAACGTAGAAGCTGATCGCATGTTTATTAGGTTGTTTTGCAAAATTAAAACACACTAGACTTAACACTTGACATTGTATTGTATATTACATGATAAAATTGAGTGATTCTTTGAATTAAAGGCTGATTGTATGATCTCATAGGTTGCTAGTATGAACCCCATGATGCTTGCTTGATTATTTGATTGCATTCACATGTTCATTCACATACCATCCATATGTACACTTAGAATCAGTATGTTAGGCTTGCATCACATCCGTATGCCCATACGCATGAACCTATAGAAATTGCATGCTAGGTATATTTTCTTTTGGCCGTGAGACTTGTTTGATGCATTTGCTTCTTCCGTGACCAAACCTTAACTACCATACCTTGGTCGAATGTAAACCTTGGCCAAGACTTAAACCATTGGCCGAATGTACACATCCGACCAAATAAACACCTTACATGGTTTAAAGCACTAATTTATAGAATATATGATTTCAGAGGACGAAAATCAACAACCTGGACTTTGCTGCCCTTAATCTCTCAGGAGATAATTACTTACAATGGGCACTTGATGTTAAAATTATCTTGAAATCAAAGGGACTCGGTGAGTGCATCACCGAGGGCAATGAGGCAAGTGAAAAAGAGAGATACAAGGCGATCTTGATTATTCGCCATCATCTTACTGAAAGTCTCAAAGATCAATACCTAACAATTGAGAATCCTTTAGACCTTTGGAAGGAATTGAAAACAAGATATGATCACCAGAGAATGGTGATATTACCAAAGGCTATGTACGATTGGAGGAACCTTAGAATCCAGGACTACAAGTCCGTGGATGAATATAATCCAACCCTATTTAAGATAGTTTCTAAATTGAAATTATGTGGCGAGGAGATAACGAAAAAGGATATGCTAGAAAAGACCTTTTCCACCTTCCACACGAGTAATGTGTTGTTACAACAACAATACTGTGAAAAGGGCTTTACAACATATGCTGATTTGATCTCATGTCTATTGCTCGCTGAGCAAAACAATGAGTTATTGATGAGAAACAGTGAATTGAGACCTCCTGGATCGACCCCACTACCTGAGGCACACGTAGCCGCATAGGCCAATAAAGAAACCAACCACGTCCAGAATAATAGCCGACGCAACCGTAGTCGCGGTCGGGGACGAATGTATGGACAAGGACGTGGCCGTGGTACTTGCCACTACAATGCTTTTGGCCGTGGCCAAGGGAACTATTTTGGCCGAGGCCATCAGAGTAACTTCGGTCGTGGCTATCAAGCTAATTTTGGTCGTGGTTGTGGCCGAGGCCGTGGTATTCCCTTTAAAACACAGAACTCACACAAGTGGGAAGCTAACAAACAAACGATAACACCCAAATCTGTGTGTCATAGGTGTGGAGCGAGTAGCCATTGGGCTCAAACATGCCGGACTCCCAAACACCTTGTCGAACTTTACCAAGAAACTTTGAAAGGGAAGAATCCTGAAGCCCACTTGATCTATGAAGATGGACAGAATGACTTTGATCATGAGCAAGATGATCTTATGAACTATGAGACCACTGATTGCCTAAAAGAATCAAGTTGATTTCGTCATCAAAGTTTTTGTGCTTTCTTTGTGTTTTGCTTTTGAGTTTTATTTGTGCTTTCTTTACTTCTTTGGATTTGTTTTATTTCTTCTTTTGATTTATTTACCTTGTACCAAACATTAAAACTTAATTAAATGAATGAGTGATTTTTCGAAATTGGTCTCTAATATGTCATCCAAAATTCTTTCACTAATTCTACGATTCTTATTTTGAAGAATGACAGATGACATGGATATATGCGTGGTAGACAGTGGCTCAAGCCATACAATTTTAAGAGGCATAAGATACTTTGTTAATCTAACACTTAGAAACGCCAATATAAGTACTATAACAGATATAGCCAACTTAATAGAAGGCTACGGTCAGGCTTATGTGATATTGCCTAAGGGTACGCATCTAGAAATGNGCATCTAGAAATAATCGATGCATTATATTCACCCAGCTCCAAGAGAAGCCTATTGAGCTTTAAGGATATCTGAATGAATGGATTCCATATTGAGACTAAAAGCGAAGGAAACAAAGAGTTCCTTCATATACTTGAAAACGCCCAAGGCAATAAGAGAGTCTTAGAGACTATACCTGCATTATCTACTGGTCTATACTATGCTAAGATCAGTATGATAGAGGCTAATGCCACAGTAAACAAGATGTTTACTGAGAGTTTCAATCTTTGGCACGACCGGTTAGGCCATCCCGGATCGAACATGATGCGAAAATTAATATTGAATACAAATGGGCACACATTGAAAGATCGAAGAGTTATCCCTAAGAATCTCACATGTGTAGCATGTTTACAAAGGATACTCATTGTTAGGCCATCACCAATTAAGGTGACTAAGGAAACAATAAACTTCCTGGAAAGAATACAAGGCGACATCTGTGGACCCATACACCCACCTTGTGGGACGCTCATATACTTTATGGTCCTCATTGATGCGTTCACAAGATGGTCACATGTATGCTTATTATCAACCCGCAATTTGGCGTTTGCAAGGTTACTTGCTCAAATAATTCGTTTAAGAGCTCACTTTCTAGATTTTCCTTTAAAGACTATACGTCTTGATAATGCTGGTGAATTCACGTCCCAAACGTTTGATGCTTATTGTATGTCCATGGGGGTAAGTGTGGAACATTCTGTGGCACAAGTACATACACAAAACGGTTTAGCAGAATCTTTTATCAAACGCATACAGCTGATTGCTAGACCATTGCTTATGAGATCAAAACTCCCGATCTCAGCTTGGGGACATGCAGTTTTACATGCAGCAGAATTAATTCGCATCAGGTCATCTAGTGAGCATAGGTATTCCCCATCACAACTGATTACGGGTCACGAGCCAAACATATCCCATCTTAAAACATTTGAATGTGCCGTTTATGTACCAATTGCACCACCACAGAGAACCAAGATGGGTCCTAAAAGGAGGATGGGGATATATGTTGGATATGACTCTCCCATGATAATTAAGTACCTTGAGCCAACCACGGGTGATTTGTTCAAGGCCTGGTACGTTGATTGTCATTTTGACGAATCCACTTATCCAACATTAGGGGGAGATAATAATAATAAGCTGGTAAAAGAAATTACACGGAATCAACCATCATTATCATGGCAGGATCCTCAGACTCAAGAATGTGAATTAGAAGTCCAAAAGATAATACATTTACAGAAGCTAGCAAATCAGTTGCCGGACTCATTTGCTGACCCGAATAGAGTGACAAAATCACATATACCAGCTGCGAATGCACCAATTCATATTGATGTCCAAGAAGGACACAATCAAGCTGCTACAGAGTCTAAAGCACATTTGAAACGTGGTAGACCAATAGGTTCCAAAGATAAGAATCCTCGGAAAAGAAAAGGAGCTGAGATTGTATTCGAGGCTAAGGAAACCTTAGACATGGCCGAACCTAAGGTGCCTAATAATGAGGCTTGGGATGCCAAGCTTCAAGGTACTGAAGGTCCTGATAATAATGAGATCTCGATGAATTATGTCATGTTTGGAATACAATGGAACCGAAAGAATGTCGACATTGATGATAAATTTGCATGCAATGTAGTGCTTGAAATTATTGACAAATGCGAGGATCATGAACCCACGTCTATCATAGAGTGCACTCAACGACCAGATTGGAATAAATGGAAAGAAGCTATAGACGTGGAATTGAACTCTCTAAAAAAAGAGATGTTTTTAGCCCTATAATCCGAACACCTGTTGGTGTCAAGCCAGTTGGACATAAATGGGTCTTTGTGAGGAAAAGGAATGAGTATGGTGAAATCGTGAGATAGAAAGCACGGCTAGTTGCACAAGGATTCTCACAGAGACCAGGAATAGACTATGAGGAGACATACTCCCCTGTGGTAGATTCTACAGCTTTTAGATTTCTAATAAGTCTGGCTATAAGAGAGAAATTAGATTTGCGATTAATGGATGTAGTAACTGCTTATTCATATGGTCCACTGGATAATGAGATATACATGAAGGTCCCAGAGGGTATTGAGCTGCCAAATGCAGCAAGTTTTCGAGAACAATATTGTATAAGGCTGAACAAATCGCTTTATAGACTGAAACAATCAAGGTGAATGTGGTACAATAGACTAAGCGAGTACCTAGTGAAAGAAGGCTATAAGAATGACCCAATCAGCCCATGTATATTCATAAAGAAATTTGGTAAGGGTTTTGTGATAATCGCAGTATATGTTGATGACCTGAATATCCTAGGAACCTCTGGAGAGATTTCCCAAACAATTGAATATCTTAAGAAAGAATTTGAAATGAAAGACTTAGGAAAAACAAAGTTTTGTTTGGGATTACAAATTGAGCCCCTTAAATATGGAATCCTTGTGCATCAAATGGCATATTTAGAGAAAGTGCTTAAACGGTTTAACATGGACCAATCTCACCCATTAAACAGCCCCATGGTCGTGAGATCTCTTGGTTTGGACACAGATCCTTTCGGTCCTAAGAAGGACGATGAAGAAGTCCTTGGTCCTGAAGTGTCATATCTCAGTGCCATAGGAGCTATCTGGTGAGCCACACTAGGCCAGATATATGTTTTGTCGTGAACCTTTTGTCAAGATTTAGCTCATGTCCGACCCAAAGGCACTGGAACGGGATTAAACATGTTCTTCGTTACCTACAAGGAATGAAAGATTTGGGTCTATTTTATACTAACCAACCCAAAGAAGGGTTAATTGGTTTTGCTGATGCAGGTTATCTCTCGGATCCGCACAATACTCGATCTCAGACAGGTTATGTCTTCACACACGGTGGTACTGCTATATCTTGACGATCTATGAAGCAAACAATTGTAGCAACATCTTCTAATCATGCTGAGATATTAGCCATCCATGAGGCCAACCGTGAGTGTGTTTGGTTGCGGTCCATGACCCAACATATCAGCGCTGACTGTGGGATTTCAGAAGAGAAGGAGGCGCCTGCTATCCTGTACGAGGACAATTCCGCATGCATAACTCAACTTAAAGACGGATATATCAAAGGAGACATGACAAAACACATAATGCCAAAGTTCTTCTTCACACACGAGTTGCAGAAAAATGGCGGGGTCCAAGTACTACAAGTTCGCTCAAATGACAACTCAGCAGACCTATTCACCAAGGCACTTCCAGCATCAACATTCAAAAAGCTTACGCATCAGATTGGGATGCGTCGACTGAAGGACATCCAGTGAGGTACAAAACAGGGGGAGTAATACGTGTTTTACTCTTTTTCCTTCACCATGGTTTTATCTCATTGGGTTTTTCTGGTAGGGTTTTAATGAGGCAACATCCAAAGCGTATTACGATCTCATATACGGTTATGACATCTAAGGGGGAGTGTTATGAACCATTAGTGGTTGCCATAACCAAAGACCCATTTACCTTAGGCATGGCCCATATATGTTTTAGGGTCTAAGAGAGATTTAACTTAGTGACCAAGTTACTTGTATTTATCTTTATATTTATCTTATGTATTTTCCTAATTGGTTTTGGATTTGCACCTTATATTGATTAATAAACAGATTCTAGTTTTCCCTAAAATCTTAACAGTTTCTTTGATGAAAATGAGACGACATTATTGAGAATGTTTCAGAAGAGTCTGGAAGCAATCAAATGGCATATAACCAATATTGTATGGCCTCACTTGCTGCAATTTAATTCTGATGCTGGTAGGAGGTGATTCGATTCCTAATCAGAGAATCAATTTGACACAGAATCGCTTCAGGAGTTCTATGGATTCTGCGATGCACGCGTTTATTTCGTTCTTTCCATAATTCATATATTAATGCTTACCAAACCAAAAGAGAGACCAATATGTGAGTCTTATTACCGGCAATGGAGATCATGGCTTCAAGTGTATGTTGCCAGGAGGTTGATTGCAACCGTAGTTCCAACTTCGTCGATAATGTTCTCTGGATTTCGGAGAAGATGCAACGAAAGAAAAGATGATCGCGAGATTCATGCTCTTGATTACAGAGAGTACACAACTGGTTCACTTAAACGCCCACAGGAGATCATCTGATCACGCGTTGGGCATCGAATTAACAAAACTAGCCAGGTTAAGAATTTGTATCTTGGAATTCCTCGTTTAAACCAGGCCACCTTGTTCCAGTTTACCATTTGTCTTGTAATCAGTAGTTCATTATACAACCCTTGAAGCTAAGAATTTGTTATTCTTCCTTTGTCCTCCCCCATCATTGTAGTTCCAAACTGCTTTATCTTCCTCGCCATTCAGTTCCAGCGTAGTGAGGTGAGAGTGCACCTGAAGTATTGGGTCAGATCTGGTTGGGGGCAAGAGTCCATGTTGAATCGTTCCACAAAGATGCAAGAGAGTCAGAATGTGGTATCCCCATTTGAAATGGTCCTTGATTCCCAATGTGCATTATTAAAGAGCCGAGCGGAGACCAAGGAATGTACAAAAACCGACAGTTCATTCCATATTCTGGTATAATCCTCAGCCATTTGATAGTCTCACCCCTGATCTCTAGTAATTGTCTAAATATCCAGGTATGGTACTAACTTGGTTTCATATCCCAAAAGTTATTGTCTTTAATAACATTTTGATGAATCCAAGCTACCCAAACATATTCACGTCTGAAGAAGAGCATCCACAACAATTTAAGAGCACATGTTTTATTCCATATTTCTAAGTTCTTCATCCCAAGTCTGACATCTTCCTTAGATCATGTTACGGTTTCCCAAGAGACCCTCGCTGAATACTTTCCTTTTAGTGTTCCTTTCCACATATATGCCTTGCTCATGAAATTATTTGTCTTATGCACTCTTTTGGAAGGATGAAGGAGCCACACCAGAAGTTAGTAATCCCTGTAATCACAGTTTCTAGCAATCGTATTCTTCCTGCAAATGAGAGGTACTTGGCTGTTCAAGAATTTATCTTTGACTTTATTTTTTGCAGTACAGGTTCACAGTTCAAGAGAGATAATTTTTGTGTTGAGGGGCAGACCTAAATACCTTATCAGAAGGTATCCTTGCGGGATTCCTGAGGATATAACCAGCTTAGTGATCTCATCAGGTTTCATTCTTGCAGGAAAGAGGGCTGATTTTTGCGGACCGATTGCTAAACTTGATAATGCTTGAAATTCTAACAGGACAATGGTAATTCCGGTCAAAGAAGTTGGAGACCCATCTGAAAAGATAAGAAAATCATCAACAAAACATAAGCGGGTTAGTTTTGACCCTCTACACTTAGGATGATAACCAAAATTTCCTTCTTCCGCCGCATTGTTTAACTTGTGAGAAAGAATGTTCATTGATAGGCTAAACAAGTATGGACTGAGCGGATCTTCTTGTCTTATGCCCCTGGTGCCTCTGAAATAACCATGAATAGACCCGTTGATAGCTACAGAGTAAGCTGGAGTGGTGATGCACTGCATGATCCACACAATTAGCTGAGTCAAAAGGTTTAAAGTTGTTAGGTAACAAGAAAGGCAACAAGAAACAAAGTCCCATTTAATGGAGTCGAAAGCTTTCGATATTTCCACATTCACAATTAACCTTTTATGTCTTCTGCTCTTATGATCTCCACTTAAAATTTCGGCTACCAACAAGCAATTCTCTAACAATAATCTTCCTTTGATGAATGTAGTCTGACTAAGAAGGATAAATAGAGGAATCAAAGGTTTGACTCTTGAAACAAGTAGCTTATATATTGCTTTATAAAGGGTATTACAACAAGATATCGATATATAATCCTTTAAGCTAGATGCTCATGGGAACTTAGGGATATGTGTCAAAATAGTTGAGTTTGTTACAGATGGGAGAACCTGGATTGTGGAAGAACTTTCTGATTGCAACAGTAACTTCAGCTCCTTAATAGACCAAGTAGCTTCGTAAAAGCCAGAGGTTAGGCCATCTGTCTTGGGCTCTTATTTGGATTGAATTTGAAAATGACATTTTATATCTCGTCTAGTGTTGGCAATTTCATAGCAGGTGCAACCTGAACTGTAGAGAAAATAAAGGTTGCTAGACATTCAACAACAACTTGAATAGTATCATCAATGGGATGGATTGGAGGGCTTAAGAGGGCAACAAAATGGTTGACAGCTATATTCCCCATCGCTTGTGGAGAGGTAACTTCGTTTCCTCTTTGATCCAATAGTGAGTAGATGTTATTATAACTTTGTCTAGCTTTCATGACCTTTTGGAAGTAGTTTGTATTTTGGTCTCCCTCTCTCAACCATTGTACTCGTGATCTCTGTCTCAAGTAGGCTTCTTCAATATCTCTTAGTTTTGCTAGGTGTTCTTGACATTTTATCTCTTCCTCAAAATTTGTTGATGTTGGTAAGTTTAGAGAATTAACTCACAAACACTTAAGCAAACTGTTTGAGAAATTATTTCTGTTTAGTGTTTTTAGATCTCTCTTAAGCTGCTTCTGCTTTAAGTTCAGTGATTGTAAAGAACAATCTTCAGATTATGTGCCAATCCAAGCTTTTGACACTGTGGCTAGAAAATTAGGGTGGGAAGTGAGGTAGTAATAGAATTCAAATGATTTGGTACCAGCAGAGATGAAGAGCAAGGTCAAGCTTATCTTTGTTGGTGTTTGATCGAATATTTTTTTTCAGGTGGAAGAAAGGGTGTTAGGCTAAGAGTGTAGTTATTGACTCAATCCTCATTTACTAAGACTTTTTCCAGCTTTTTGCAATGGGGTTTAAAGGGTTATTGTTAGACTAAGTAAAAGGGGGGGGGGGCATAATATCTTAAATCTTTGACTTCCACTTTATCAATGCAGGTTTTAAAGTCAATCATTTGTTGAGTGATCTGATTGAAACTTAAAGAAGAATGCTCAGCGCAATGTAATATTTCATTAAAATCGCCTCCAATAATCCATGACTCAAAGCTTAGATGAAAAGTTGAATTTATTTAAGTCAAGTCTTTCCATAACTGCTTTCTTTTCTCACTAGTATTAAAAGCATACACTGATGTTGAGATGAAATAACTGATCTCAGAACCACTAATCTTGGAGGTCAGAGTTTGCTTAGACTTGTGAAGAACTGTTACCGAGAGAGGAGCCTTCCATAGCATAATGATGAGACGATCATCATCCTCTGAATGATTTAAAGCAAAATTACATCCGGGGCTAATAGAAGTCATTACTTGGTTCAAGTTATGTTTCTTAATGTGAGTTTTCAAAAGACTTCTTAAAGACATTTTATTATTATGAATCAATTTTCCGAAAGCATGATGCTTGGTAAGATCATTTATGCCTTTGACATTCCAAAAAAGTAGGGTTATCGACATAAGAAATTAAAAGTTATTCTTCCCTCTTTTCAGGGAAGAACCTAAGACTGAGTGAGTACACAAAGGAGAAAAGGCTTAGTCAGAAGGACCTTTATTGGATAACAAGACAGAAGAATTTTTGGTGGCTAGGTCAAGGGAGGGAATTATCGAAACAAGATTTAAGTTTGAAAGAGAAGGATTTTTCTGTGGTAGAAGAGATGTGTTGGGAAGAAATGGTTTTGCAAGTGGAGAAAGATTAGTTGGTGAGGAAGACTGATGCTTTGGGATGACAATTTCTAGATTCATATCAGATAGGCAGGAGAAGGGGTTTGAATAAGAATCTTGACCATCGTTCTTGTTTGAAAGCCGGTTTTTCGCAGAGCCTGATTCATTAAGTTTGTTTGACTTTTTATTTATCGAAACGAAATGTGAAGGCGGTTTTCGTGTTGCATATAATACAACATCATGGGTAATAATTTTTGCATCTTGTATCACATGGTTAGTGAATTCTTGCCCCATAATCAACTCTTTCGTCGCTTTAGGAATCTGATCATATTTTATTTGGAGGGCTTTTGAGGTTATTGTAGTGATATTAACATCTTGTGTAGAGACAGAAGTAGTGTCACTCTCAAGTGGAGCTTCATTACCACCATTAGGGTTTTTAAGATCATCACCAGCTGGAATTTCGGTAACAGCAGGAGAAGTAGAAGTAGTTGCATTTACTACATTTGTTTTTGGTCTATCTCCGGTCGGAACCCATTGTGTAGTAAGACAATGTGATTGAAGGTGACCAAGCTTCTTGCAACAAGGACAAGTTGGTGGCATCCAAGGATACTCCACTGTTATTGGAATAACTGTGCCATTATGACGTTCTAACTCAACCTTGTGAGGTAAAGGTTTTTTGCAGTTTGATCTTATTTTTAAATGAGCCACATCTAAACTGATCATTTTGATAGTAAATTCATCCCTTTCTATTGGGTCTCCAATGAGTCCTGCAACTATACTTAGACCTCTTGTGTACATGTAAAATGGCACTCCTCTTACATGAGCCCACATAGGAATTGACTCCATGGTTGGTTGCTTGATGACTAGTTTAGCAGACCACTGTGAAACATAGAACATTGATGACCCAATATGCCAAATCTCTTGCTCAACAATCTTCTTCCTAATGAAATAATTTGGAATCTTGACCAAGATAGAGTGAGAAGCATGCCTAAGGTGAATCTCTAGTTTCTTTCCTTTACCCCATACATGAGTAAGAACACTCTGAATTTGACTAAAGGAAGGTGTTTTCCTGTGAACACTCCCAACACAAAGTCTTTATGTTCCTCAGCTCCACGTTGAAAAACAGCATCTGGTACTACGATTCTTAGAATCCCTGAGGGAGAGAAGCTAGGAGGCACAAGCCTGTCAAGGGAACGATATACATAAGTCTTAAATCTTGTTGCCCAAGAGTTTACATTGGCCTTGGAAGCCTCAACCGTGGCTTGATTGGGCGGGAGAGGTTGAGCTTCTTTTGTAGAATGATTTTTAACCTCTGTATGCGGAGGGAGACCATTCAGCGTTGCACTTATTGCGTTACTCGTGGCGCTTATTTCCTTTGAACATGGTTTCGGTCCTTGGGACGTAGTATAATGAACTTGTTTCATATTTGCAGGAGGTCTTTCTAAAGAGTTAGGGTATGAGTTTGGAGTGGCAATGTTAGTTTGGAGAGAGAAAAGATTGGTGATGTTTGAGTAAGGAAGTTGTGTCTTATGAAATAGCAGAATTCAGATTTAAAGTGTCTGGGAAAGTGTGTTGCCCAATAAAGTTTGTAACAGTGACATTTGCATTGCATGAAGCATCTGCATAGTAAGAATGTGAGATTTCCATCAAACAATCTTGTTCAAAGGTTGATGGAGAAGTGACAACCACCTTAGAAGAACCCTAAGGAGAAGACTTAGTAATACATTTTTCATATTTGTAGAAAGGTGGTGGGTTTGGGGAAGATGGAAGCGGAGGGAACTCAGCCTGGTGGAGAGGGAAGGGGTGGGAGCTACCAAGATGGTTTGGGATGGGAGGAGGCCGGAGAGAGGTGTCTCCAGCCATGGTTTCCGGTGAAATCAGCTAGGGTTGCCGCGGAATTTGCGGAAGCAAGAGAGAGAAGAGAGAAAATTTTTTTTTCTTTTAGTTAATTTTTGATTTTTTTTTCAAGGTAAACATATTTACAAGATTTTCTATAAAATTGCTTTCATGAATCTAGATAAATTGTATTTTGATCATATATCTTTAAATGTAAAAATGTTAATCAAACTTTTAGTCAACTAATGTACTAACAGAGCTTCTATAATTTTGAAGAAAAATTTAAACAAATATAACGTTTTTCACCAAACCTCAAAAGATTATTCTGCCAGCACGGAAGTGCTCTTTTATCCCATTTTAATCATTAAAAAGCCAGGAAAAAATCATTAAGAAAATCGTCCGTCGAAATTTTGAATATAACTTTAAACAAAAAAAAATTGAATATAAACCCCATTGAAATCGTTTTTCATTTGGAATATTATTCTACTTTTAGTTTTAGAATTTAAAATGATTCAACATTCTGACAAAAAAAAAAGTGATTCAACAAATGACACTGTCCAACTTAGTAAATCTACATGCCAATAACGTGTCTACTATATATACAGAGTTAATTAATTAATTGTGATGCATCGACCAATTTGCTATAGTTTAACCTTTTTTTTTAAGGGTAGACAATCTATTTCCCCCTTAGAACTATTACATAGCACCAGATGCAACCCAAATGTTTTGTTCATTCTATTTACCCATCAAACGGAAGTTTCAGACTT
>OVAN01005452.1:0-23474 GCA_900406275.1 Anastatica hierochuntica | reverse complement strand
TTTGTTATATTAGAATTTTTTAAAAAATTTAATGTAATTTATACGGGTACCTAATTTTATTAATATTGAATTAGAGACATATTGATAAATTACATAATCAAAGAATCTCTGTTTTTTCATTATAATAGATAACCTATATGTTTATTTGTAATTTTTACTTTTAATAATTAATATTTTTCTCAAACATATATTTATTCTTGTGAGTATGTATGCTTTAAGTCTTAAATATTTGTTTGTCTAAAGCAATGAGATGATGGTACACAAAGAGTAATTTATAACTTCTCATTAAATAATGGTACAGTAATACTCCATCCTTTCCGAAAGATTAATTTTCTGCAATTCTGTTTGTTATCCCACAAAAATTGTTTTCAATGTATTTTTATTAATTGAAATGATTTACTTGTATAATTCAAAAAAAAACCGAGAATATTTGAATTGATTAAACACTATAAGTCAATAGATATATGAAGTGTTAAGTAGAAGTAAATAGTAGATTTAATCCTTGCTGTTTCCTCGACTATATTTTATTAATATTTTTTTTTGTTAAAGATATTTTATTAATATTTGTGTGATAAGTTTAATTTTAGAAAATCTTTAGAATTAACACATAATTTAAATTTTGTAAATTTGTAGTTAGAATTAAACATTTTCAGTGTTGGCTTAGTTAACCTGTGGTGAACTAAACCATACTCCTTTTACAATAATAGTGTTCTCAATGAAACTGCTATAAAACGAAATATTTTTTAAAAAAATAATTTTCAGTTATAACAACACAGTAAAAAAAACTATAGTGGTTGATAAAAAATATAGTAATTTAGAGAGAATTCCATTTATAAAAAAAATGAAAAAGTGTATATGCAAGATCACATATAATATAGTCTAAAAGATAATTATATTTTGTGTTCGTATAATTTAAAATATTTTGTTACATTTATATATTGTGAAAATATAAACTATTAGTTACTTATATATTAATATTTATATGGTTAAGTCATTTTTATGAGCTTTTTAAACTTTTTTTCAAAGTGGGGGATTTTATTTATATTATAACTAATTAATTTGTTTTTGAATTCAAAGATCTTTTAGTATTTCCTAAAACCTATTTTACCCATAATGAAAATGTTTTTTCGTTTCTATGTATATTTTTTCAATGGTATTTAATGTAACTTTTAACAAAATCAAGATTAGTTTCCTAAATGTACTCCTCAAAAAATAATTTAAAGATAATAACAGTTATAATTTTTAGAGAAAATTCGGAAAATGAGACATTTTGAAATGTGATTTGTCTCAATAAGATTTTAACTCATTTTTTTTGTCACATTAGGCTTATAAATAAGAAACTTTCAAAAATACCTCTAAATTTAATCTTCTATGATTTTTTTAAACGGTAATTTTAATTTTTCCCATTTAATTTAAAAAAGAAATAAGTAAATTGAAAAAAAGAGCATGGAAGGAAGTTAAAACAAAAAAGGGTTAATATTTCTTCTTCAACTCATTCAACTTAAATTATTAAACATTAAGAAACACAACACATATACATGGGAAGAACAAAAGAAAATAGTACTAAAGCACAAAGATTGCTTTACAACACAACATTTTGTGGGCAAAGCACTAAAACGTGAAGAAGATACAACAAGATATGTATCATCCCCTTCTGATAAAAAAACAACAACCAATAAAAACAAAAGTAAAAATTCGACTAATCAAGAATCAACACACGAAAAACATGATAGAAACAGAGGTTTTATTTTAAAGTGAGATAAAAATAAATGATTTCAAATTCTGGAAAAAGTGATAGACAGTTCCTACACAAGCATCTTGTGGTTTGAAAAACAGAGATAGTGAGAATAATCAATACATATAGATATCAAAAGAGAGATATGATAAGGATTTAAACAACAAAGTAGTAGTTTCCAAAGTCACCATTCGACCACGTCTTTCTTTGTCAATCATGAAACTCCATTGATCACTAATACTAGATATCCATTCACCAGATTTAACATAGATTAGAACCATGAAGATTATGAAGAAACTGTTGAAGAAACTGAAAGTGTCGACCATTTGAGACTCTAAATTAAAACGTGATAGCGGTGAAAAAATAGGAATTTACTCTAAATTAAATTGTGATAAATTGTCAGAGAATATTTAGGATATTCATGTATATTAGATTTAAGAAATTTAAACATAGATTTAGGAAACTACATAAAATATCCGAAAATTAAATTATGGAAACTTGCAATTTTCTCGATTTTAGGTAGAATTAATGTACTACGAAAGGTAGAACAATGACTAACGGGTAGAAAATCTATTCTGCATAAGGCGTCGCATTTTGTAATAGCCAGAATATATAATAAACAATGTGGTAGAACAAAGAGTTACAGATAGAATATATATTCTAGCCGAAGGTAAACCAACGATATATGGCTAGAATAAAGTCAAACGTATTCTACCAAATCCAGAACATTGAAGGAAAACTAGATTACGTGATATACCAATGGTAGATCACAGTATATTATTTAGAATACGAATTCTTAACTAACTAGATGGCTAGAATACGTATTCAGTGCTCAGCTAGTATATTAAATAAAAAAATTATTCAATTATTCATTTTTTATGAAAAAAATAAATATGTAGTCTTACTTTAGTTTCTAATAGTTTGCCTATTTTTCCAAAATTTTTAAAATTTATTTACTATTTTTTTCATAACATAGGGGCAAGACATGTCAAAAGTGACCAAAAATTTGAAAAATCCTATTTGGACAAAAAAAAAGTTCAAAGTGTCTCATTTTGCCAAATTTCCCTGAATTTTAATATGCGTGAAAACTTTAGAAAACCAAATTTTTAGGAATATGTTCTATTCCTCAAACGTTTATAATGGAGATAGTAATCTAATATATCTTGTTACTAGTATTTAGGAGAATCATGTATAGTTACGAGTAGTTAATATTAGATATGATCTTTGATTCTCTTCTCTTGTATAAGTATGTACGTATTCTCTTCATCAAATATAGCTTTACAATCCTCCACATGGTAGCAGAGCATCTCTGCTAAAGCAACAGATCCATCATTCTCTTTTTTTCTCTTCTCTTCCTTTACTCGATTTAATTCACAATGCAAACTCCAAGCCATTCCTCCTCTTCTCAATCCAATATTGAGTCTACCATAAACTTGATCGATCAACCAAACACCATCTCCGCGATCAATATGATCAACATAACCAAACTATCCTCAATCAATTACCTCACTTGGAGCGTACAAATTACCTCCTTACTTCGCGGCTACGACCTGCTCAAATTCATTGATCCCACCATAACCCCTCCTACACCAGCCATCACCGCTAATGATACCAGTAGCCCGAACCCTGCATTTCTTGCTTGGAACCATCAAGATAGCCTCCTCTTTAGTGCTCTCATGGACACTATTGAAACCTCCCTACAGCCGCTCATCGCCACATCCAAAACCACACTTGATGCCTGGTTAACCTTATCCTCAACCTATGGCAAACCCACACGCGGTCACATTAAACAACTGAAACAACAATTGAAAAGCTGCGTAAAAGGGACATCGATGGTTATATGCAGCTTATCAAGACCAAAACTGATGCTCTTGCTCTGCTAGGCAGCCCCGTCGATGCAGAGGATCTCACAGACATCATTCTTGAGGGCCTTAGTGATGACTACAAAGCGGTCGTTGATTCTGTCCACAACCGTGACACTCCAATATCCTTTGCCGAACTACATGAAAAGCTCCTAAACCGCGAGATCGCGATTGCCAGTGCTCAACCTCAACTCTCTCCTTTTCCCGTGATGGCTAACTTTGTGCAGAATCGGAACCCGAATCGTAACTGGCGGCCACAAGCAGCTCATGAGTCATACAACAACGGCCCAAGGAACACCAACAACAACTCAAACCGTCGTCCATACCTTGGTAAGTGTCAAGCCTGTGGTACGCAAGGCCATAGTGCGAAGTTCTGTCCTTTGTTTCGACTTGTGCATCATAATTCTCAGACTCCACCATAGACTTCATCTCCACGACCACACGGAGCACAGCCATGGCAGCCACGAGCTTACAGTGCCGCTGTGAATCCACCTGATCCGTCGTCGTGGCTGCTGGACAGTGGGGCTACGCACCACATAACATCCGACTTAGCCAACCTTGCACTTCACTCACCGTACAATGGAGCAGATGAGGTGTTCGTTGGTAATGGTGATGGACTGCAGATCACACACACCGGTTCCATCTCTCTCCCATCCTCATCTTATACTCTGTCATTGAAAGATGTTTTGCGTGTGCGCATAACCTTATATCTGTTCGGAAACTATGTGTTGATAACTTTGTCTCGGTGGAATTGTTCCCCGATTAGTTTCAGGTGAAGGATCTCAACTCGGGGGCGCAATTAATCCAAGGAAAGACGAGTAATGGTGGTTATGAATGGCCAACTAAGGACAATTCCCTCTTTTTCACTCTCTCAGCTACAATAAACAGTCTGTTACCTATATGGCACTCTAGGCTCGGACATCCATTGCTTGCTACTTTAAAAACTATTGTTTCTTCTTATTCTTTACCTGTTTTGAATAAAGACTCATCTCTTTTATGCAATGCTTGTTCTATTTCAAAAAGCCATAAACTTCCCTTTGCCACTTCAACTCTCACATCTACTAAACCTCTTGAACTCATTTTCTCCGATGTGTGGACATCACCGGCTTACTCGATTGATGGTTTTAAGTACTATATAATATTTTTTGATCATTTTACACAGTACATTTGGCTTTACCCATTAAGACGAAAGTTTGATGTCTTTTACATCTTTTCTCGGTTTAAACAGCTTGTTGAAAACAGATTCAATCAAAAGATAATTACTCTCTATTCGGATAATGGTGGAGAGTATGTAGCTATGGCCAAATTTCTCGGAGATAATGGCATCACCCACCTTACCAGTCTGCCTCATACACCACAGCATAACGGTTTCTCGGAACGACGACATCGTCATCTCGTAGAAACCGGACTAGCCCTTCTATCGCACACTTCCATGCCCACCACCTATTGGAGCTATTGTCTCACGGCTGCCTCATATCTAATAAACCGTCTCCCAACGTCAACTCTTGCTAATTCATCTCCCTTTGAGTGCCTTCATGGATCAGCACCGAATTACACAAAACTACGTGTTTTTGGCTGTCTTTGTTACCCATGGATTCGCCCCTACACCAATCATAAGCTTGAGCCCCGTTCTACACCATGCCTTTTCCTTGGATATTCTTCTGTCACAAAGTGCCTATCTTTGCCTAGACCCTGCATCTCACAAAATCTTCGTCTCTCGACATGTCCAATTTCATGAAACTGAATTCCCATACAAAACTCTTTTCTCTCCTGTAATATTCGACCCTTCTTCGTCCTCACCTCTCTATTTTCCTCCATTATTGTCGTCCTTACCTGCTCACTCATCTCCACCGCCGTCGATCCCTGATTTGTCCCAAGGTTAGAATCCTTCTCCTACTTCTCTGACTTCGTTATCTAATACTTTAGCTTCTTTGCAGACAGGTCACTCATCGTCATCAGCTCCTGTTACCACACCATCATCTCTGCCATCCGAAACAGAGCCTCTCCCTGTTTCTCAGCCATCAACGACGGCTTCAGCACTTGTAAACCAACATCCTATGGTGACAAGACTCAAGAATAACATCTCTCAACCCAATCCAAAATTTGCTATGCTCACTGCTACTACTTTAGAAACAGAGCCGACCTCCGTTGCTCAAGCGTTGAAAGACGATCGATGGCGTGGCGCCATGGGATCAGAATACGACGCACAGATAAAGCATCACACTTGGGACTTAGTTCTACATGATCCTTCTTACAATCTGGTTGGTACAAAGTGGGTGTTTCGGATTAAAAGGCTACCTAATGGAGAAATCGACAAGTTTAAAGCACATTTTGTAGCTAAGGGGTTTCACCAAAGACCGGGGCTAGATTATGAAGAAACATTCAGTCCGGTAATCAAAGCAAGCACAATGCGTCTAGTGTTTGGCCAAGTCGTTGATCATGGATGGGATCTTCGGCAACTAGACGTCAATAACGCCTTTCTCCAAGGAAACCTCACCGAAGATGTCTACGTTGCGCAACCCTCTGGCTTTGTTGATCCTGAGAAACCGCACCATGTGTGTAAGTTGCGCAAAGCTCTCTATGGCCTTAAACAAGCGCCACGAGCCTGGTACTTAGAGTTGCACACTTTCCTTGTTGATTATGGATTTGAAAACTCGGTCTCTGATGCTTCACTATTTATACATGATCGTGATGAGATCTTACTCTATGTCCTTGTGTATGTTGACGACATTGTAATCATAGGAAACAACTCCCTCGCGATCGATCAGTTCATCACAAAACTGGGGCAGCAGTTTTCACTAAAAGACATGGGTGCTCTAAGCTACTTCTTAGGCATCGAAGCACATCGTACTCCCCAAGGCTTGCTCCTCACGCAACAGAAGTACATCACAGACTTGTTGGCACATACCAATATGTTAGAAGCGAATCCTGTCTCTACACCAATGACCGCAACATGCTCCTTGACAACGAAATCAGGCACACCTCTACCTGATGGCCGAGAGTACAGAACCGTCGTCGGCAGTTTGCAATACTTACACTTCACACGGCCAGATGTAGCTTTTGCTGTGAACAAACTCTCTCAGTTTATGCATTGTCCGACTGATGAGCATTGGCAAGCAGCCAAACGAATTCTTCGATATCTATCAGGCACACGTGATCAAGGTGTCTTCTTCCGCCATAATAACAAAATGCAGTTACATGCCTTTTCTGATGCAGATTGAGCTGGAAATCGTGATGACTATATGTCTACTGGTGCACACATTGTCTATCTTGGATCTCATCCTATTCTCTGGTCATCTAAAAAGCAGAAAACGGTAGCTCGGTCTTCTACGGAAGTCGAATATCGTTCGGTAGCAGACACTGCAGCTGAGATACGTTGGGTACTGCAATTGATGAAAGAAATGCGAATAGCTCCAGCATCTCAACCTGTGATTTACTGTGATAATGTTGGCGCTACATATCTTGCAGCTAATCCGGTCTTTCACTCTCGAATGAAGCATGTGGCCAATGACTATCACTTCGTGAGGCAAATGGTTCAGTCAGGTACCCTTCGCGTGACACACGTTTCTTCCAAAGATCAATTGGCTGATGCCTTAACGAAACCATTACCGCGTCTGCGTCTCCTAGAACTTACTGTCAAGAGTGGGCTCTCTCACGGTCGCTCATCTTGAAATGGCGTAATGGAGATAGTAATCTAATATATCTTGTTACTAGTATTTAGAAGAATCATGTATAGTTAGGAGTAGTTAATATTAGATATGATCTTTGATTCTCTTCTCTTGTATAAATATGTACCTATTCTCTTCATCAAATATAGCTTTACAATCCTCCGCAGTTTAATGGGTTGGTTCTGTAACTTCTCATTGATAATCTTATACAGTATTTTATGTGTTGTTTTCATTTTCTAAGATTACAAGAAATGGCATCACATCATTTCTGTTTATAATTGACAAATTACTTTAGCTACATTTAACGAGTAATATGCTCTCTCCTCTTTTTAGATTACGTCAAGAAACGCTGCGAAGCTATACATGGAAATGGTGGATGGCTCCTACCTCACTTGCTCCGATGAAGTAAGTAAACATGTCTTTTTTCTCCATACACATACTCGTATCGTCTACAAAAATTTAAAAGTAGGAGCTTTAAACATCCACAGGTCAATAAGTTGATGATAAAAGTTGAGTCTACTTTCATTGAACATTTCTCCAATTCAAATCGTAGGCTAGGGATGAAGGTCTTACGTCCAATAGTTAACAGAGAACGCCATCGCATCACATTTTCCACCGGTATATCTAACAATTTCCAAATCTTTTTGATATATGTTCTTTGGAGTAAATCACCGTCTGTTCTGTTTTTGTTCAGGCTTCTTCTTCGGTTGTGCTGTTTCTCTTATAGTAGCTCTTGCTTTGATCATCCATGCCCGTAACATCATGGGTACACCGGGACAAAGAACTTACATGGAAACAATGTTCCCTCTTTACAGGTAAAAAACTTACACACAAACTAACTACTCTCTATCTCTGTGTACTGTTCTTGTGATGCTTTTGATATACATACATTTTACTTGTAGGTTCTTCGGGTTTTTAGTTTTGCACATGATTATGTATGCCGCTAATATCTACTTCTGGAGGATATACCGTGTGAATTACTCCTTCATCTTTGGATTCAAACAAGGCACTGAACTTGGTTACAGACATGTTCTACTTCTCAGCTTTGGTCTTGGTACACTTTCTCTGAGTGCTGTCTTATTAAACCTTGACATGGAAATGGATTCTCAAACAAAAGATTACAGAACACTCACTGAACTTGTTCCCCTCTTTCTCCTTGTCGTAAGCTCCTTCAATCTTTTCTCCATTTGACTCTCATTGCAATTTGCAATCATATCCTTGTGTTTGGTGAGATTGGTTTTTCTCTTCACATTTCAGCTAGTGATTGCCATTTCTCTCTGCCCTTTTAACATTTTGTATCGATCAAGCCGATTCTTCTTCCTCGTGGTTCTGTTCCGCTGCATCGCTGCGCCATTTTACACGGTACTAACAACATACTCTGTTTTCATCCATCAAAAAACAGAAACAAAATGTTACGATGAAATGAACTTTTTGTAGGTGAATCTTCCAGACTTTTTCTTGGCGGATCAACTAACAAGCCAGGTTCAAGCACTGAGGAGTATAGAGTTCTACATATGCTACTATGGATTCGGTGATTTCAGACAAAGAAGACGAAACACCTGCAGATCAAACGATGTATTCACAACGTTATATTTCATTGTAGCGGTTATACCTTACTGGTTACGGTTTCTTCAGTGTATCCGAAGAATAATCGAAGACAAAGATCGGATTCATGGGTATAATGCCATGAAGTATCTCTTCACCATCGTTGCTGCTTGTCTTAGAACAGCTTATAAACTTAACAGAGGAACCAAATGGAACATCACAGCTTGGGTTTTCTCAGGCGTTGCTACGTTTTACAATACTTATTGGGACATTGTTATTGACTGGGGATTGCTTCAAAGAGGATGTAAGAATAGTTTCTTGAGAGACAAGCTTCTTGTTCCACACAAAACCGTGTACTACACGGCAATGGTAAGCAAACAAAATAACACCAATATCCTCTGTTTTTATTTTTCTTGTCATGTCTTACATTATGGATTATGGTTTATGTTTCTTCATCTTCTTGGCAGGTCTTGAATGTTTTGTTAAGGTTAGTGTGGTTACAGACAGTTTTGGATTTGAAATTCTCTTTCTTACATAGAGAAACTCTGGTTGCGCTAGTGGCTTGTCTTGAGATCATACGCAGAGGTATCTGGAACTTCTTTAGGTAAGCTCAAAGACTTGATAAGTTTAATGGTGTTTCAATGGTTGTATACATAAGTAAATGTTTTTTTTGTTGGTAATTTGTTGTTGATTAGGCTGGAGAATGAGCATTTGAACAACGTTGGAAAGTTCAGGGCGTTTAAATCTGTTCCGTTACCGTTCTATTACCAAGAAGATAGAGATCAAGAGAATTAGCTTACACACATTACACATCGACACAAAACTTTTAAACTTTCGAAATATAATAAACCATGTTCCCTTTTCTTAAAGAAAATATTGACTGGACTAGTGTATGCGTTAACTGAATAACAAAACAGCGGAATAGCTGAATGATTCAAAGCACAAAAACATTTGAACTCAATATAGTTTTGCCAAATTAGACCATCTCCAATGGTTCACTCTATTTTTACTTCAAATATAGAATAAGAGTATGTGTTTGCTCCAATGGTTCACTCTATTTTGTACTCTAAAAAGGAATATTCCAAATATATTTCATTTTTTTTTAATTTATTGTACAATCCACAACTTTAAAATATTTAAATTTCACTCCTTTATTATTTTATGATAATCATCCACAAAAATTACGAAATTACTAGAATTAAACATATATTTTAAAATTAAAATTTTATTACAACACATAAATAAAAAGTAGATGATTTGTACATGGTCGTCTAGCTAATATCGTCACTAATGTATTTCTCTCACAAATGATCAATTAACGCGTTTCGTAGTGAGAAGTGGACTTATTTGTCTTTGATTTTTCTATACCGAGGAAAGAATTTTTGGAATCGGGTACTTTCATCCTCCGCTATTTCAACCTCTGGAGGAGGAACTTCGTTTCTAATCCCAATTGGTGCACTAAGATCGCGCTCATGTTATTGTATTTTTTTAATTTTGAATCTATCATTTTATTGTACTTTTCCAATTTAATATATGTCATTAGTGCATTTTAAAATTTTAACTAATTAGATAATTAATTTTTATTAGTATAATTAATTTAAAAGCGAAAGTATATAATATATAATTTTATTGGATAAAAGCTATAAATATATAAAACTTAAGGCTTAGTTTGTAAATAAAAAAGTTTTACTCTAAAAATATAGGAAATGAACAGTGTTACTCTATATTTGAAGTAACACTATTCATTTCTCTATTTTTAGAGTAAGATATAGAGTACCATTGGAGATCATTTTACTTCAAATATAGAGTTTAGAGTAGAAAATATAGTACCGTTGGAGATGCTCTTAGTTACAACGCTAAAAATATGGTTTTTGTTGTGAAAACAAGTAACAAATAAAGTGGATCTCACATCTGTCACGTCAATTTATTACAAATAGTATGTACTGTCGAAAATTTCATCTATAGAATGATGTATTCTTCTTCATTCATAAATGCATCAATAACATATTTACTCTAATTATTCTCTCTTTTCTCCTCTGTTCCATTATATCAGTATTCCAAAATTTCACGGGTATAAATTTTCGTTTTTAATTATATTTATCTATATGATAAACGATAGTAATATTATAACACGTTATCAATACCATTATTCTACCATAAGGTTATGCCTAAATAAATAATTTATCAGATTACGAGTCTACTACCCCATTTTAATTTGGTATTTTAAATCGGTTGTTTTATTCATCATTTCGAACGGTTGTCTCGTCTTAATTATTTTCATTGTTTTTATGATAGATGGTTATGTCATCATAGTTTAGTGACCCGCAATTTTTTTAGATGACTTTAGTCACCAAAATTTATTTTATTTTACTGTTTTAATAGATGACTTGATCACCATAATTAATTTATTCTACTGCTTTAATGCATGATTTTGGTCACTATAATTTACTCATTTAATGTTCTAAAATATTTATCTTTAACTCGCGTTTATATTATGATTATTATAAAATGAGACTTTGTCATCTATAGAATTAATTATGTTTAAGTGATAAATTATCTTTAATTGCATTATAATATTTCTAGAATTATCTTCGTCTTATCTACTGATCTCTATCGGTTATAAACAAAATTTTAATTTTTTTTGTTTTCCAACGGCTAATTAACGACTAGTTTTTTTTTTTTTTTCCAGCCATACATTGAACTAGTTATCTCCCAAAGAGGGTAGCCAACTAGGGAAAGAAGAGTGTACATAAATATAATTGTTGTTGAAAATACGAGATCTTCGCGCCAGGGCATCTGCTTTTGTATTCACCACACGCGGGATGAGATTCAGCTGAAAACCTGGGTAATGTCCTCGAAGGTGCTGGTATTCCTGGATGAGAGTGTAGAAAGCTGGCCATCCTTCCGGATCGCTAATAATCGTGATGAGTTCCGCGCAATCTGTCTGAAACGTCTGACAGTCAATCCCACGCTCATGCAGTTCAGCCATCGCCCACAACAGAGCCTCCAATTAACGACTAGTTAACAACTAATAAATAATATTTTCTTAATCTATAAATACATTCACATTTCATTCATTTCTTCACTCATCATTTCACATAAATATCTCATATTCTCTCAAATTCTCTCCAAAATTTTGCATCTTTTTCTTTAAAAATGTTTAACATGTTTTTAGCTTTGTAATGGTTTTATACTTGTTGCTTTTTAGGTTTACTCGTAGGAGAATTTTCTTCCGAGGAGAAAGTGATGGTTTTTATTTTAATGTTCTATGCACTTGTATTCTTTGTAATTTAGTTATTTATTCCAGCACCTCTCATATTTTAATAAATAATAATTATTAAATTTTACTTTATTAATAAGGGGAAATTTGATTGTCTATACTATAATTTATCAACAATTTAAAAACTACACTAATTCTTTTTCTAATTTAAAAAATACCTTAATTTTTTAAAAATGACAGTTCAATCCTTAACAAAAGTAGTGAAATAAACTAAAAACATTTTTTTAATATTTTTGGATTTTATAAATATGAAAAATTAATTAAATAAATATTGATTTCAATATAATCATATTAAATTATATAATATGATTTCAGTATAATAGTTTTAGAGTAAAGTATAAATTTCATTTATGATTTCATATTAAATTAATAATTTTGTTTACGCATTTATGATTTAATCAATGTTTTCATTTGATTTTCTCAATATTTTTGAAATTTTGAATTTTAAACATATAATAAATGTATATAAGTTCTGTCTTTAAAAATATAATACAAATATAAAAATTATATAAACATATAAAGTAGACGTATAAAAAAGTTTGAGTTTAAACTTATAATAATTTTTTTTGTTTTTATTGAAATTACAAACAAATATAAATGATATACTATTAGTTTCATTATTTTAAATTAAAATATTTAAATATTATAATAAAAAATAGTTCAAAAAGTCAACTATGAAGAAAAATCAGTTAACAAAAATATAAATCGACTGTTTTATTATAAATCGATGAGAAATAAAATAAGTCGACAAAAAAGAAATATAAATCGATAGATCAAAAATTAATCTTGTTAATAAGTCAACAAAAAATAAAATAAGTCGACAGAAAAGAAATATAAATCGATAGATTAAAATATCGACCTTGTTAATAAGTCAACAAAAAATAAAATAAGTATAGTAAGAATAAAAAAAGTCATCAGTGAAAGAAATAAATCGATGAGAAAAAGTCAGCAGTATAAAAGTCAACTAAGGAAAAAAATCAATCAACTGAAATATAAGTCGACCGAAAAAATATGTCAACGGAAAAGAATAATAAGTCGATAGTTCAAAAAATCAGCTTTATTAATAAGTTAACTTAAAAAATAGGTCTACCAAGAAAAAATTAATAAGTCAATAGCTTATGAAAATCGACTATGTTATAAATTAACCAAGTAAAACATAAATCAAATGTTTTAAAGTAAGTCGATAGAGAAAAAAATAAGTCAACATACATGAAATATAAGTCAGAGGTTCAAAAAATCAACTTTTTAATAAATTGACAAAGAATAAAAGTAATATTATCTAATTTTAACTCTTATTTTATCTATTAATTAATATTATCTAATTTTTAAATACTTTGCTCATAATAAACATATTAAATATTTTCATTGATTTTAAATAATTGTTAATTGATTAATACATTTTTATATTTTAAAATTTTTTATTTAAAGTTCAGAAATTAAATTATATTATTCTAAACTATTTTGAAAATAATATCTAATTAAATAAATAAGGGTATTAGAGTAATTATTCAATGCAAAAAGACTAATTTTCAAAGTACTATAAAGTTGAGTATATATTTCAAATATCTTAAAACATTTGGTGTATTTTACAAAATCTCCCTATTAATAATGTTTATTATCGTTAATTTTAGAAATTTAATGGCAAACATTGAGAAGCTCCAGTTCCCAGTCCTGGATATCACATGTGCTAATTATATATCTTGGACTACCGATGTCGAATTGCATTTGGTATCTTTAGGGTTATCAGAAACCACTAAAGAAATAAACACTTCGACTGACTAATATAAGGCGAAATCGATGATCTTCCTTAGAGGACACCTACATGAAAGCATCATCTATGACTATCCGCACATGACAAATCCCAAATAACTCTGGAAGTCCATGAAGGACCGTTTTGATCACCAGAAAAATATAACGCTTCCACTTGCTTGGGATGAGTGGCAAAATCTGAGGTTTCAGGACTTTGACAAAGTATTGAATTATAATTCCGCCGTGTTGGGCATTGTAGCAAAATTGAGGTATTGTGGTGAAACAATCTCATAATCTCAAATGCTTGAGAAAACATATTCCATCTTCCACAAAAACCACATCACCCTGCAACAACAATACAAGTTGCGTGGGTACACCAAATTTTCAGATTTGATTGTTGCTCTTTTAATAGCAGAGAAGGATAGCGAGCTCCTCATCAAAAATCACATGACTCGACCTGCTGATTCTAAAGCATTTCCTGAAGCAATGTCTTTAGATATCAAAGACTCGATTAAAGAAAATAAGGCATTTTAGGGTCGTGGTCGAGGACGTGGTCGCGGACATGGGAGAAATTATACTCTGCATAACAAGTGGACTCGATCTGAACAACTTCCAAAGGGGAAAGAAACCTTAAGAAGTACCTCCCAGAAGCGTGAGGATAACTGCTTCATATGTGGTACAAAGGGACATTGGTCTCTTGTGTGTCATACTCTTGCGCATCTTTATGCTCTGTACAAAGAATCCGTCAAGGGAAAAGGAAAAGAAATAAATCTTGCGGAGCATTCTGAGGATACAACACACCTAGATGCTTCTGACTTTGCCAATTATTTCGATGAGACCGCCCTCGCTGAAAATTGAAATGTCTATCGTGTGACTCATGAATTTTCTAAGATTGTATTATAATTAATGATTGTCTATGTGAATTATTTATAAAGCCTGTCATATCTATTATGTATAATTATAATGTATAACTATCATGTATAATTATCTTGTATAATTATCTTGTATAATAATTGTGTGATATTTGCTTCATAAATAAAAATTATCTCCCTCTTATTAACTAATATTGTTTCATTTTAGAAATGGAAAATAATACAAGCGGAATGACATCTACGGAAAAGACTAGAGATATATGTATACTAGATAGTGGAACAACGCACACTATTGTGAAACATAGAAAATATTTTTCTAACCTAAAACCGTCAAAAGGTTTTATCAATACAATATCAAGTCCAACAGACCTTATTGAAGGAAGTGGCATTGCAAAATTTGTGATGCCTAATGGGACACAATTTTCCATAAACAGTGCGTTATATTCCCCAAATTCTAAAAGAAATTTACTAAGCTTCAAAGACATATACCTTCAAGGATATGATACCCAGTCCACAACTGATGATGGTAAAAAGTATATGTATATAACTTCCCAACATATCGGGCACAAGACATATACTGGAAAATTTTCATGAACTTCCTTCAGGTTTGCATCAGACGTATATAGATATAATAGAGTCACATCTCGTGATAAAAAGAAATCTTGAAGATTTCACATTATGGCATAATCGTCTTGGCCACCCTAGCACAAATATGATGCGAAAAATAATAGATAGCTTACATGGTCATTCACTGAAAATCCATAAGATTAATCATAAAGATAAAATGACATGTGTTGCATGCTCTCTGGGAAAGTTGATTACTAGACCATCGCCAACAAAAATAGACAGAGAATTGCCAAAGTTCCTTGAAAGAATTCAAGGCGACATATGTGGACCTATACAACCACCATGTGGACCATTTTACTATTTTATGGTAATGATTGTCGCGTCAAGTAGATGGTCACATGTTTGTCTATTATCATCTCAAAATATGGCATTTGCGAGATTTCTAACTCAAATAATCAAGTTAAGAGCTCAATTCCCTGATAACCCAATCAAGAGAGTTATACTAGACAAAGATGGTGAATTTACATCCCAGGCATTCAATGATTATTTTATGGTAACCGGAATCGATGTCGAACATCTTGTAGCCCATGTACATGCACAAAACGGTTTGACTGAGTCATTAATTAAACGTTTGCAAATGATTGCAAGGCCTTTGATCATGAGATCAAAACTTCCAACCTCTGTATGGAGACATGCCATTCTACATGCAGAAGCACTTATTCAAGTAATACCAAGTGCATACCATAAGTATTCTCCATTACAATTGGCTTTTGGTCGAGAACCAAATATTTCTCATCTAAGGATCTTTGGTTGTGTGGCGTACAAACCTATAGCACCACCTCAACATACAAAGATGGGACCACAAAGAAGGTTGGGAATATACATTGGTTGTGATTCTCCATCAATCATAAGATATCTTGAACCACAAAATGATAATGTTTTTACGGCACAATTCGCCGATTGTCATTTTGATGAGAAAGAATTTCCGGTTCTAGGGGAGAAAATAAACACATAGGTAAATAGATCAAATGGAATGTGTCTTCTCTTTTACACCTTGATCCCCCTAGAAAACAATCAAAATTAGAAGTTCGGCGAATCATACATTTGCATAGTATAGCAAATCAACTACCTGATGCATTTGCAGATACTAAGATGGTAACTAAATCATATATACCAGCTGCAAATGCCCATGCTCGTATTGAAATACCACAAGGATGTGAAAAAGCAGATGATACATGCGAGTCCAAAATATGCTTGAAGCGTGAAAGACCTATTGATTCTAAGGATAGAAATCCTAGAAAAAGAAAAGAATTTGAAAAGCATGATACCTCCAAGATAGCATAAAATATTTTGGAAGAAACGAACCAAGGGCCTAGCGACAATGTTGAAAATCATGAGCCTGAAGAAAATCATGAGATTTCTATCAATTACATCCACAATAGAAAGATATAGGAACGAAATAAAATGAATGATGTGGATGAAGTTTTCTCATATCTTTTTTCAAAAGAAATAAATGAAGAAAACAAAGACCTAGAGCTGAAATCTGTGTATGAATGTCAAAAGAGACATGATTGGATAAAATGGAAAGATGCGATACAAGTTGAACTTGATTCACTTAATAAACGAAATGTATTCAGACTCATAGTACTCACACCTGAAACTGTGAGACCAGTTGGATACAAATGGGTTTTGTTCACAAACGAAATGAGAAAAATGAGATTATAAGAAACAAGGCTCGTATCGTAGCTCAAGATTTTTCTCAGTGATCCGAAATCGATTACGATGAAACATACTCACCCGTCATGGATGCAATCACGTTTAGGTTCGTGGTGAGCCTAACTGTTAATTAAAATCTAGAGATGCATCTCATGGACGTGGTCACATTATATTTATATGGGTCATTAGATACCAATATATGTATGAGAATTCCTGATGGAATTAAAATGCCAGAAACATTAAAATCCAAACCTAAAGAGTTACGTGCAATAAAGTTGCAAAGATCATTATATGGATTAAAACAATATGAACGAATGTGGTACAATCCTCTCAGTGAGTATCTAATAAAGGAAGGATACGTGAACAATCCCATATATCCATGTGTTTTCATCAAGAAAACGACGTTAGGATTTGTGATAATTGCAGTGTATGTTGATGATCTCAATATTTTCAGAACACAACGAGAAATACAAAAGGCAACTGATTACTTAAAAGGGGAATTTGAGATTAAAGATCTCGGGCAAACAAAATATTGTCTTGGCCTACAAATAGAGCATTCTCAAAAGGACATATTCATACACCAATCTACATATACAAAAAGGGTGTTGAAACGATTCAACATGGATAAAGCAACTCCACTTAGCACTCCTATGGTCGTGAGATCACTTAATGTTGAAAATGACCCTTTTCGACCACATGAAGAAAATGAAGAAATACTTGGTCCTGAAGTACCATATTTAAGTGCAATTGGAGCTCTTATGTACCTGCCAATCATACACAGCCTGATATATCATTTGCTGTTAACCTCTGGGCAATATTCAATTCTTGTCCTACGCGAAGACATTGGAACGGGGTTAAACATGTCTTTCGTTACCTCTAGGGAACTTCTGATTTAGGTTTGTTTTATCCTAGAAATTCGAAGGATCAAATGGTTGGTTTTGCAGATGCTACATATGCGGGATATCTATCAGATCCGCATAAAGCTCGTTCACAAACAGGATATGTTTTTACGGTTGGAGGCACTGCTATACCTTGGCGTTCTCAAAACAGACACTTGTGGCTACTTCTTCAAATCATGTTGAACGCATCGCACTCCATGAAGCAAGTAGAAAGTGTGTGTGGTTAAGATCAATAAGCAAACACATCCGATCAAGTAGTGGAATACTCGAAAATACGAAGCCGACTATCTTATATGAAGACAATGTTGCATGCGTCGCCCAAATGAAGGAAGGATATATCAAAAGTGATAGAACTAAACATATACCTCTGAAATTCTTCTCATACATTCAAGAACTCGTGAAGAACAAAGAAATTAAAATAAGATATGTCCAGTCATGTGACAACGCTGCCGATCTCTTTACGGAATCATAACCCACTGCCGTATTCAGGAAGCATGAGCATAACATCGGGATGCGTTTTCAACGAGACCTATAAATGATCTCCTACTCATTTAAGGGGGAGATTTCGAGTTTGTACTCTTTTTTTTTCTTACTGTGGTTTTTCTCATGGGGTTTTCCCAGAAAGGTTTTTAACGAGGCATATAAATAAATTACGAACAATGATGGTGATGTTGGTCTCCAAGGGGGAATGTTGTGAAAAGACATAACAAACGAAGTGGTCTGTCACGTCAATTTATTACAAATAGTACGTATTGTCGAAAATTTTATCTATAAAAGGATGTACTCTTCCTCATTCATAAATGTATCAAGAATATACGTTCTTCTTACTTTCAATTATTCTTTTTTCTCATTTGTTCCATTATATCAGTATTTCAAAATTTCACGGATATAAATTTTCATCTTTAATTATATTTATCTATATGATAAAATGATCGTAATATTATAATAGTTTTGTAGTAGATTAATAATTGAGTTATTTATATGTCGGTAGGCGTCAAAATATATATCGACATTCTTTTTCTTTCAAGAAACATGAAATTTGAAGATTTCATGAGTAGTTTGAAACGTAAAAAGAAAATAACGTTTTCAAAATAACGTTTGAGCAGTAAGTTATCATTTGTGAATCAGGATCATGGTTTATAAAATGCAAAACACAAAATTTTCTATTAGGTAAGTGCATATTAACCCAAAATTAAAAACCGAACTCACAAAAAATCGAATTGAGCCGAACTGAATTTATGAAATACTCGAATGACTACTACTTTAACAAACCGAAAGAATTGGAACAATAACTGACTGTCGAAATATTTCGATACCCAAAATATTCAAAAAATGAAAAATAACTGAAAATATTCAAAAATATTTGAAAATACTTAGAAAAAAAAAACTTGAATAATTACCAAAATTCAACCAAAAACCAAAGTCACTCGATTTCTAAATGATTATTATTTCAAAAACAAAATTAACCGAAAATCGAAAGAACTAAACCGAAAACCGAATGACAAGGTCTGCATTTCTTCCTACCGCACATTTCCGACCAATTTTGGGTCTCAAAATTACCAAGAACGGTTCGGGTGGACAAAACCACGAAATCTCTGGTAACCAGTGCTGATCATAGACCAATTTATCAAATGTTTCCTCTCTGTAAATCTTAGGGTTTTAGTACTTTGAACAAAATGCTGCTGCTCTGCTTCTGCTTACTCTAGGTTTTATCGTCGTCTAGCCGAGAATGGGTTTCTGGGGTTAGCTCCTCTCTTCAATCCATTGCAATTTAATCTGCTTAATCTCATCGTCTTTCATTTGAGTTTTCCCGTAATGCGATTCTTGGGTTCTGATTGTGTTTCTTTAAACATTTGCAGGACTTGAAGTGAAACCTGGGAAACCTCAATCTTACCATCTGAAAAACGAACAAGGGAAGATTCACGTTACTCAGGTTTTGTCTTGATTCTGTATAAACTCGTTGTGATAAATTCGAAAATAGATATCTGATGATGTATGTACTGTTGCTGCAGGCAACTCTCGGCGCGGGTTTGAGCAAAGGAAAGAGTGTGATTCAGTGTTCAATTGGAGGCAAGACTCCGGTTTACTTGTGCTCATTGTTGCCGACCAAAAGCGAATGTTGCCCTTTGAATCTTGAGTTTGATGATGATGACGAGCCTGTTGAATTCTCTGTCACTGGTGAAGCATCCATCTTTCTGGATACTTGGAGTCTTATGAAGAGGAATATGAGCAGGACGATGATGATGATTCGTATCCTTTAATTGTTATTAGTTTTCTTTTTAGTATAATCAATATGCTAATATATGAATAAGTTTTCATTACGACAATGTTAGAAATGGCATTGATACCGGTGAAACCGAGTCAGAGGAGTCATCTGACTATGATAGTGAAGATGATCACATGGGTGAATTTGAGGACTTCATTGATAGTGATCTTGAAATGTATCAAAATTCTTCTGTCCCTAACAGCGGAGGTAACTTTTTTCTATCCACATGTGTAAATCAGATTTGCAGCAAGCATTTTAAAATATAGAAAGTAGTTTTGGTTTAGCTAAATGTGCTTGCGTTTTATCTTAGCCCTTCACTCTTGTCTTATAACTGAAAGATTTTAAAAAGATAACGATAAGATGGTGTGGCTTTTGAAACCTATATATGTTAATGTGAATTTACTTGCAAGTGTGGCTCCTGGATGAAGATCGTTTTCTGCATTTGTGTGTTTATAATATTTACAAATGCTGCATGATTTGTTATATTTCATTTGCGTTTATCTGTAAACAAACCGAATGTTTTTTTTCGTAGTTGTAATTGAGGAGATAGAAGATGAAGAGAAACCTGATGAAGATAGTAAGACAAAACAAACCAAGAAGAAGAGTCAAGCTAGCAAAGATGAGAAGGTAAATAAGAAAATCATTGGCAAAGAGAGTGCCCATGTTCCAGATCTGGTAAGCGAAGATGAAGACGGTTTACCTATTCGCAAAGGAAATGACCCAGAGCCAGAGAATAAGCCTAGTGAGAAGATAGAATTAAATAATGACGAACAAGGTAGCAACAAAAAACGGAAGGCCAAGGCTTCTGAGCAAGATGGTGTGCAAGAAAGGTACCCTTCTCTTTGATTTCGATCGACTTAGGACATAGTGAACATATTATGTATTCGCAAGTATTGTGGGAATATGAACATTCTCTTTTTATTTCCAAAATGTGTTCCAGTGGAAACAAGACTAAAAAGAAGAAGAATTAGAAAGAAAAGAAGGAAGGGGAAAATGTCTCAAATGCGGAAGGTGGCGAAATAGTTCAGGCGGGGAATGTGCTGAAAAAGCAGGAAACCGGCCAAAATTCTTTGAACCCGAAAGCTCAAAATGGAACTGTAAACAATGTCATGTGAGATCTCTTGATTCTTGATTGGTGGGCTTTTATGTGAGACACTTGAAAGATTATTAATTTGAAATCCTTCTTCACAAGTAAAGAAGGCTTTGTGTCGTGTATCAAATAGATCTTTCAGGCCTTTTTCATCTATCAAACTTATATGCTTCTTATTTATATTGCAGTGAAAACTCGAAGACGCCAGATAAATCTGCTGAGAAGAAAAATAAGAAGAAGAAAACGAACTCAAATGAGGAAGCTAAAGTGGAGAGTAAAACCATTTCTAGTAGTGTTGAGAAACCAAAATCAGATTCAAATTCTGAGCGGAATCAAGTGTCTAAGGCTTCTCAAGAACGGACATACCCAAACGGGCTCATTGTGGAAGAGTTACAAATGGGCAAACCCAATGGCAATAGAGCTTCTCCCGGTGCTAAGGTTCGTGTATTTTAGAGTCATAAGTTGCATATATGTCATGAAGAAAATGCAACAAGGTAGTACTGTGATAAGAATGTGGGTATTCCAAGAAATAACATTGGAGAACAAAGTTATGTGTTACGTATTTGATTTGGGCTCAATTCCGATCATAGTGCCTTCCTTAGTCTTGCTGCGTTTTCCCAATTATCCAGAGCACATTTTGTTTTCTCCGAGTGCAGGTTAGCGTCCGCTACATTGGAAAGCTTTAGAAGAACGGGAAGATATTCGATTCCAACATTGGAAAAGCACCTTTCAAGTTCCGTCTAGGTTGGTATTTTAATTAGATGCAAATACAAATTAGCTTTGCTAATTGGTTGAAACTTATAGTCAGTGATTGTAACACGCATGTGTTGGACAAGTCATTAAAGGATGGGATGTTGGCGTAAATGGTAATATAATTTCTTTCTCTTTGTTCAAAATGTGCATCATTTTTCTTTTTGATCTAAAGGTTTTTTTTTCTGAATTCCGCAGGGATGCGTGTTGGTGACAAAAGAAGACTTACAATTCCTCCATCAATGGGGTAAATGAATTGCAAATTGCTATGATTTTATCATTTCTATTTTACCCCCTACAACCTTCTTATGAGAATGGTATGGTTGAACAGGTACGGTGAGCACAGTGCTGGTGGTCAGATCCCTCCGAACTCTTGGCTAATGTTTGATATCGAATTGATTGATGTTAGGTAAAAGCCTCTCGGAAGGTTCTCATAGAAACCTTTGAAAGACTGAATCTATGATGTGGGGATTTTTTGAAGTGTGGTTGTAGGCAGATGCCAAAGATTTGAATACTTCCTCCTAACTCTTGAATCTTTCGAATGATTCCATAAAGCTACAACATCGAGTTCTTCCCATATTTTATGCCAATTTGCTATTTTCTTGCTTACTTGTTTTACCGTTTCTGTTACATTTTTATTAAAAAAACCATAACCCCAATTCAAAATTCTTATATAACTCAAACTAGGAGACGAAAACCCTAAGCCACCTTTTTGGGGATTTTGCGTTTGAGTGTCTTTGTGATTTGCTCCTCTGTGTCACGGTGTACTATAATACCGTGTGAACCTTTTGATCGGACGGTCATTACCTCGTTTAAATATTAAATGGTCTAAACGACGTGTCGTCACCAGAACCATTCTCGAACTTTTTAAAAAACTAACATTTGATCCGCGCCAAGCGCGGAATTATAAAATTTGTTTGGAAAATTTAAATATCTATAGTATTTTTGTAATAGAATGATAAACTATACATAATACACAGGTAACATTTTGAAAAGTTTTTTTTTAAAAAGCATATATTATTATAATATCAATGTCTCTAATACAATTATGTATATATAAAAGTTGAACTTGACATTCAAGTTTTAAATACAAAAGTAGAGGGGAACAATCGTGTTTTCGGTTCAAGTCAGTTATGTTTCTTTTAGGTTCAGGTGTTTCGGGTGGAGCTAGTAGGAGCTTGTATAAAAACTTGTCATTTTCTGGTTCGGGTTGGATTACTTAAGGTTCATGCAAATTTTCAAAATTGAATTAAAAATCGATGTAGTATTAAAACACTAAATGATTCGGTTTTACCCGAATTATCCATGTAAATAAACTCAAACAATACGATAATTATTATGTTCTAACTCAGTTCAAACCATCTTTTTAACCCAAAACAATAAATACTATTCGATTTTTCAGTATCAAACATATCTAAAATATGAAAAATATGTTTTAGGTGAATATGTGAGATATATTTTATACTGTAAGTTTA
>OVAN01005451.1:242-23476 GCA_900406275.1 Anastatica hierochuntica | reverse complement strand
GCTACATGTGGCAAAAAAACACAAAAGTGTGCTATTTAAGGGAATTTCTCTTTTATTAATTATGTTTATATTTTTTGAGTACCGGTTTTAGAATTCTCGGTTATTTCGAGTTTTGGATTCGGGTTCAAGTTCAAAACTTTTAGAATTTTCAGTTATATCAAATTTCGGATTTGGGTTTAGATTTTTGATTTTTGAACTTTCAAATTTATGCGGATACTCGTATGGGTTAAGCTCGGATAATATCCGATACCCGAAATACCGTGAAACAAACCCGTTAGAATATTTTAAAAAAATAAATCAGATGACTAAACTTAATTTTTATAGTTTATATAAATTATTTTTAAAAAATTTGTATAACTTTTTCTAAATTTTATCATTTTNATTTTATGACTTTTTTGAATTTTTGTAACAAATTTTATTTAGAAAATAATAATATTGTAATATAATTATTTTAAAATTATAGATTTATTTTAAATTTGAAAATTTTGTGAAAATTGATGATTTTAAGTTGTGTTGGTTTATAATTTTGATAATCATTATGTGAAAAGAATATTGGAATATTCTAATATGTTTATTGGAATATGTAAATGAGTAATTATAGTTATATTAATTTATTAGATACATTTAATAAAATTTCTAAAATATCTTCACTCTAAAAAATCACACATGAAAAGGTCTATGTCTTTCCTTTTAATAAGATAGATGTTGTTTTATCCCACACCGGTTGTAAGAATTTAGAATAGCAAGAAACTTATATTATAAAATAGAGACACATGTTCCTTTAGAAAGAATGTTTTGTCATATTTTGCATATGTTCATTTTTAAGAAATCAAACTGAATAATATTCATTTATTTTGGTTCAAAAATAGTTTGAATTGCCTTAACACATAATAATATATGTATTATATGGTTTAAATTTTTTCGGTTAACGCCAAACCGCAACCGAACCATTTAGTGCTTTGTTATCAATCAGTTTTCAATTAATTTTTGCAAATAAATAAAAATGATAAAAAGACGCAAACAAAATTTGTCTTTTAGTTCTAATTTCGAAAAAAATTTGGTTTGAAATATTTCGATAAAATAATTAAAATATTTCATAAATAATAAAAGAATTGTTACTCTTTTTATCTCATGTTCATAAATCCAATATGCATAAATATTAAATGTCTTTAAAGTGATGTGTTGTTTTGTCCCATATAGGTTGAGAGAGTTTTGAAGAGGAATAAATTTATAGTATAAAATAGACCTCATATAGTCACTTGGAAATCATTTTTTTTATCATATTTTCATATATGTTCGGTTTTAATAAATCGAACCGGATTATATTTAAACTTTTTTTTGTTAAAAATAGTTTGAACTGAGTTAAATATAAGAATATATGTAATGTTTATTTTTGATTTTTTGTGTGATTTAAGTTAATACCAAACCAAACCGAATGATTTGGTGTTTTGATTTTCATTTACATTTTGAGACTTGATTCGAATTTGAAATAACCCGATACACATACGACTGATACCTATCCAGATCCTATACAAATTGAACTGACCCGATCTAAAAACTCGAATATCCAGCATTACTTTTGAATTAAATATAATCAAACGAGAGACATTAATATTATATTAACATAGGCTTTTTGTTCAAAATTTTTCAAAATATTAGACATGTGTTATGTGTTATGTATAATTTACCATACTATTAAAAAATAGGATAGATATTTTACTTTCCAAGGAAATTGTATAATCTCGCGCTTGGCGCGGATCAAAATCTAGTACAATATAAAGTAGGATAACTATATGATCTAACCAAAGATTTTCCATCATTTAATTTTTCAAACCCCTAAAAATTGAAATTACTATTTTGTCCCTCAATTTTTTTCCTTCTTTTCTTGTTAACAAAAAAGATTGTTTTTGTAAAACATCCCAATTATTTTATTAATATTTTTTGCTCCCAAAAAACTAAATATTTTTTTTTCTTTGGTGATACACCAAATTAACCCTATTAAGTATTCCATCAAAATTAAATTAAACGTAACACAGAAATATTCGTATAAGGTAAGTTACATGTGGCAAGTAATCCAAACAATTTTAGCTATAATATATACTAAAATATTTTCTCAAATTAAGTAGTTATATTGTTAAACAATCATCACTGGTATAGCCCACTATTTAAATATGGTTCATTTCTGAAACTGCTATTATATAGTTAATTTTTGGAATACATGAAAAGAAAAAACAATTATATTGGAGTTGAATCTGATTTTATGTAATATTTCAAAATTTTCAAATATCTATAGTTAGCCTCCTTAAATTTCTATTCAGATATAAATAGGCTTAGATTCCAGATATATTCCTCACTATTGTCATTAGGTTATAAACTATGACTCTAATACATATAGTTGCAATAGAATCTGACCCGTTTTCTCAGTGGGCACAGAGAACAAAATAAAATCAATCGGATTGACTTTTGGAGACGAGCCACAGTCCGCATGGGTCCTCACCTGCCTAAACCTATTTGGCTGAATATTTTACAGCTCAACAGGCCAAAAGTGTTACTTGGGATGCAAGTAACCGCCATATTCAAGCGAAGGTGAAAGTTAGATCACTAATTTGTTAATTGCAACCCTCTCCGTGTTTGTAAAATGATTATAACGGAGTTGCTAAATTAAACTTCATTATATAAGAAAAATATGTATACTACATACATATATTATGGCTGAAATACAACCTTTCCGTCACATAGCTGTCGTCCACGCATTTCTTATCTTCGATAGTATTAGAATGTTGCACCTTTAATTTAACACGAGAGAGAGAGAGAGACAAAATAATAAAACCACCTAACATGCTCGTATTATTCATCCTTCTCCAGAAATTAAACTTTTGAGACTTTTCTTCTCAGCAAAAGTTGTTCCACAAATCTGTGAGGCTCACCTCTGCATCTGACTCGAACCAGTAATCTGTTTTTAACTGCACTCAATACACAAAACAATACCAAAAAAAAACGTTGACATACGAATACAAGACTGATCCAAAACCCATATCTGTCCATCTTTGTACTTACATCAGTATCAGAAGTTACTATTTTTAAGGAAGGAGTTTCGACTTTTCCAAATGTGGCATTTCTATCAATTTCGCTTGTTTCCACACTGTCTCCTTTGTATTTACTGCGACCATTGTTTGTGCCAAATAGATAATATAAGACAAGGCGAGACACAGAGAGAGACTGGAAATAGTGTTGCTAAGTACCTTAAAAGGTAGACATCAATAGGCCCCATCCCACTCCTAATCACCATCCGATATTGTCTTTGCGGAAAAGTCATTACCTAATCGTAATGAAACCAGCCGCATCACTTTGTGGACACATATACTACAACTGTAAACTATAAGAAAGCATTTTAAACAAACAAAGAAGACTCACCTCATCAGGATCTGCAACTTCTATGTAACTAGCTGTGGGAGCTTTAATTGCTAGAAGTGTCTGGTTCTGTGTCAAGGACTAGCGGTTTAGTATGTTTAATAGTTGAAGAAAACATAACATAACTTTCAACAACTAGTTGGGGAGGACCTGAAAGCGTGGGAGGCTCGTTATATCTTCCTCTGTCATAAACATGTACCTACATATTTCCATCATTGACCTTAGCAAAGTTCACGTGTAATCCAAAAAAAATGAGACAGCAAATTTACTGACAAAAACCTTCGACAATATTCATCTTCCTCCAAGGATCTCAGAGCTTCTTGTCTATTCCTGAGGATATATGACATTAATGTTATCTTTAACCATGTGGGAGAAGGAACAATTGATAAGTCTCCAAATAAATATAAGAACGTGAGACACTAACCTTATAAGACCTTCCAACCTGCTTTCCTCAGATTGCATGCTTTCTACTTCTGACTGAAAATGCGTAGAGACGTAACTGGTTATCTATTGGAAGATTTGAAAATAAGTGTGTAACTAAATATGATGTTAGACTGCCAACCCAGGAAAAAGCAAGAACATTTCATATCCTCGACATTTTCATTAAAGAGAAACATGATTTAAACTCCGTGATCGTTTGTTCCAATTATAGTAAGATCTACGACTAAGTAATATGTGAAAATGCCTGTGTCTACGAACCTTAAGCCTAGCAATTTGATCTCCCAGGTCCTTCTGTCCAAGATTTTCAGCACCCCTGCATTAATGGTCCAAACCCGAGGTCAGAAGATGTTAAGCTAAGTAGCCAAGTAAGAATCGATTTGTGTAATTACTTCCAGCGGATATGGTTCTTTGTAGTTTTTTCTATCAATCCAATTCCTTCAAGGACATTTGTAATATCATATATCCTTCTTTTTTGTACCTGTTAAGAGGAATCATAGGCACATAAGAGGAGACTCTAACAAATTGATGAAAATAACTGGTGACTTCAGCTAGCATAAACGATATGTGTATCAAATACTTAAGGCAGGGTTTTAAAGGTGCTCTATTTGTCCACAGATAACCACATTTTAACTTAGATGTTCTGCGAGTTTAGATACATGTTACATACCTCCAAAACATCTGCACAGTAGTTGAGGTCAAGTGTTCCATCATTAGCTTCGCAGATCAAATTGACGAATTTCTTGGTCAACAACCCTGCAAAACAAAAGACAATGATAACAATTAAAAGTGGAATCCCAAAACTGAAAAAACAAGCAAAAGAAGTAGATGTGATTGCGCTTTGCAGACTTGCAGTTACCTAGAGAACTATCATAACGGCAATTATTAGTAGCTGCATTCGGGCCACGCTTTTGTGCTTCTACACAGAAAATCACCACAATGCTGAATACGACAGATTATATATGAACATCCAGTATCACATCTGAGACTAAGCTGGAGATCAGAGAGCAGATACCAGCGTTAGCCATTCGCTTCCCAGCCTTGGACTTGTTTCCCCGTTTACTGTCTTGAGAAAATTCTTGTTTCACTGTTACTTTAGCTATATCAATGGTTCTTCCAGGCATGTTGGAAATGGATCCGAGCTGGATACGATGATTCTTTCTACTTTTCTGCTGCAAGAAAATTTTTTGTTTAACAAGATAGCATTACTTGATGTTTACCTTAAAAACAAAGCTTCCTCATATACTGTGTCCCATCCACAATCACCAAAAAGCAATTTGGGACAGAGAATACAAAATTTGGAATTAGAGGAGATCCATTTCCATGGTGAAGAAAATTTGAAAAACTAGATCCAATTTTGGATATGTTTCTCTAAAATGACACAAGTTCATTCAATTTTGGGATCAAAAGTTTTAAGGTAAGAAAAACCTAGCTCTCACAAATCTAAAGTCAAAAGAATCTAAGGATACTGGAGATGAAGCATAAACTCACAAATTTCTGAGTGATTTGCGAGTAGGAATCATCCCAGTGAGCTGAAACATGCGTAGATTGAGCATTAGGCCGCAGAGGAAGCGATTCAGACACCGAAAAAGTCCGATTGGTAGAGGAAGGATTCGAAGGAGAGTAACTAGGATCGGTGGGTGCGAGAGATTGGAGTAATTGGAAGTGGAAAGGAGATCGATGGTTGTAAAGAGTTGGATCTTCACCGGAATTCGATGTCGCCGCCATGGGAACCTCCGTTTTTTGAGAAGAGGAACAAAGTGAAATTGCTCAAACGATTTTGACGGCTCGAGAATCTTCGCTTAGGTATATCGGAGGGAAAAAGGAGGAGCTACGAGAGATGAAAGAAAGATGGGAGAGACTAGAGAGAAGAGAGGAAACAGCGGGAAGAAGAGAAAGGGTACATTTGTCTTTTCAATTTATTAAAAACCAAATAATAATAAAAATATCTGATCGCAAAAAGACCGTTCCGAATTTCTCCTGTCTTTAGCCGCACCTAACTTCCACACTGCTTATCGTATGGATCAGATAGGTAACATTTTTTTAAAAAAAAGAGTTCTGATAGATAATACCGTATGATATCAATAGCTCGCTCGATTTAAATAGTTGTGGAAAATGGAAACTAGTTGTATTTTGATTTTATTGTGGAAAATGGAAACTAGACAAAAACTCGAATAGTCGTATTTATGTAATAATATAGTGAATTACCGTTCATATCAAATGTGCTACCTGATAACAATTTTGATGTACAAAAGGTAGTTAGCTCGGTACCTATGAATTTTTATTTCCAGATTCAAAATAAAATTGAAAAATATAGTTATTATAATAGTAGTCATCAAACATTTTATAAAAATTCTACGATCTTTCATCTCCTGAAACCTTTTCACTACGGTATTATTTTCAATGATCTTGAATATATATTTTTTTGACAAAAACAAATTAAACAATCCTTTGAAAATTGATCTCTTATTTAGTTGTGTTTATATGTCTTAACAATTTTCATTGTCGAAAAACATCTCGCAACAATTGTAATAGCAACACGCAAAATCAAAACCATTTTTCAAGAGTCTATAAACTAAATTATACGATAAATGATTATGAGTTCCACTAGCATATGAGCAAATTCTCCGACATTCATTAAATGAGCAAACCTTTCATCATTTCGAACATTGTCAATGTAGATAGTTAATTGGCGTTCATGAGATATGAACTAAATTCATATGGATAGAACTTAGGCAACCTCTTTAACTTTAAATCATGGTTGGGTGTTTGGTTCTTCGAGTCGATTCAAATAAGTTATTTTGGTTCTCGGATAGTTCGGTTCCTAAGTTTTGGTAACTATTTAGGAACCGAGAAAAAATTTCGGCTTGGTTCGGATCGATTATGGTTATTTAAAAGTCGGAACTGAAAAATTTTTTCTTCCGTGTCGTTCAAGATTTTCGAGTATTTTCATTTATTTTTGGAATTTTTTTTATTTTTCTGGTTTTTTCGAGATTTTATATATTTTAGGTATTTCGGGTATGTACAAGTATTTTTGTATCAAGTATATTTTTAATATTTATGTATAATTGGTTATTTGTTCTAAAATATCCAGAAATCTAAAGATACATAACCATATTTCAGATAATTTCGGGTACTTGAAATAATATGGTTCAATTTCTGGTTCTTTCAGTTCTCAAATATAGGTGACCTTTCAAGTATTTTTCAAAATTTCGGTTTGGTTCCATTTCCAAAATTTTCAGTTCTTTTTGTTTAGTTCTTCGGAGTCGGGTAGTATTCCCAACCCTACTTTGAATGGCCAAACTCACATAAAGAATTACAAAAGATAAAGAAGTAGTGCAAATAAGTAACTTGATGTTCACCTCATTAAAATGATTGTCAAACTTTTGGCGCAATAAATCCAAAATAATGTATAAGAAATTGACCTTGTATTGATGCATGTTCTTCACTCTAGTTTTTTTTTTTGCTTCCTTAAGTCAACAAAGTTTTCTTCCATGTCAACCTTTTCGATGTCACGCTTTTCACTAAAAATAAACTTTCATCAGGAAATAACTCTATATGTCATCTTTAAACTGTTGTAGTTGCCTCTTAGTTGATTTCATCAATGACATAACATTCAAAATATCTTGATCTTTTTCTTTGAAGATTCATAGACATGCTATTTGTGAGTCCTAAAATATGTATCATCATGTGTAAATAGAACAAAAATAGCTGAAAATATCTAAGAAGACTATGTGTTTAACGTTTTTTCAAGTTTTCTGTCTCTTCATTCTTAAAATAGTCAAGCACTTTGATGGTAGAAGAAAATAACTCAACAAGGCACAAGAATTTTATATAATGAGAACCCCATCTAGTGTTTCTCGATCTTTGAAGAGAAAGATCTTAACCAATTTCACCATCAATAATTCCTTGTAAGATTATTTCTTGTATTTTCTGTGACCATATCCTTCCTTTTGCATGAAACTCCGACCACATTCAATAACAGAGAGATCATGTAAAAAAAAAAATCAAAATGATTTTTTGCAATTGCCAGAACAACCAATTGAAGTTGATGTGAGAAACAATGAACATAATAAACTTATGGGGGTGTTATTGTTGTAGATATCAAAATCAACTCTAATAGATTTAAAATAGGTAATATCTAAAGTGATTTATTAAGGATTTGTAGTTTAAATACATAGAATCAAATATCAACAAGTGAGATTTAAAATTATTAGTTATTTATTTGTCAATTAATATATGTGCAATTTAGAATGGTTCACTTATTTGAATATATATATATATATATATATATATATATATAGTTGTATATTTACAAATTGACCTTGTATTGATGCATGTTTTTCACTCTAGTTTTTTTTGGCTTCCTTAAATCAACAAAGTCTTCTTCTATGTCAGCCTTTTCGATGTCACGATTTTCACTAAAAAGTAAATTTTCATCAGGAGATAACTTTATATGTCATCTTTAAATTGTTGTAGTTGTCTCTTAGTTGATTTCATCAATGACATAACATTCAAAATATCTTGATCTTTTTCTTTGAAGAGCCATAGACATGCTATTTGTGAGTCATAAAATATGTATCATCATGTGTAAATAGAACAAAAAAATAACTGAAAATATCTAAGAAGACTATGTGCTTAACGTCTTTTGAAGTTATTTGTCCCTTCATTCTTAAAATACTCAAGCACTTCGATGGTAGAAGAAAATAACTCAACCAGGCACAAGAATTTTATATAGTGAGAACCCCATCTAGTGTTTCTCGATCTTTGAAGAGAAAGATCTTGACCAATTTCACCACCAATAATTCCTTGTAAGATTATTTCTTGTATTTTTCTGTGACCATATCGTTCCTTTTGCATGAAGCTCCGACCATATTCAATAACAGAGAGATCATGTAAAATAAAAGTTCTTCAGCATCAAAATGATTTTTTGCAATTTCTATAACAACCAATTGAAGTTGATGTGAGAAACAATGAACATATAAACTTAAGGGAGTGTTTTTGTTGTAGATATCAAAATCAACTCTGATAGATTTAAAATAGGTAATATTTAGAGTGATTTATTAAGGATTTGTAGTTTAAATACATAGAATCAAATATCAACAAATGAGATTTAAAATTATTAGTTATTTATTTGTCAATTAATATATGTGCGATTTAGAATGATTCACTTATTTGAATATATATAGTTGTGTATTTACAAAGTACATGATTTCTTTTTTGATTTTACATTAAATTTGAAACCAATATTAAAAAGGCGCCTCGTGACTATCATCTTTTCAATATTTACTACGTTCTCTAACTGTTATAAGTTAATTTAACTTTATGAAAAAATAAAAATAAATTTAAAATATGAAGTGTATTATGAAAAAAAAAAGAAACTATCTAGAGGAAGAAGAGAACGTCAAAGAAAAGAAAAAGATAGGAAAAATCCATATTAATTGATGTGAAGGAAAAAGATAAATCCACATTAAATAATTGAGGTGTGAGGTCAAAAAAATTTTACCTGAAAAATTTTACCTAAAGATTTTCAATTGAATAACACTAGATTAAAAAACTTCTAATAAAGATATTGCTAACACAAAAACCAATAACACTATTTTAAACTCCTTTAATGAAAGTATTTTTAATACAAGTACCAATAACACTAGATTTTTAAGAAGTGATTTAAATCCGCTATCGGATTTGTTCTTGGATTTAAACTCTACTCAAATCCTTCAACGAATACCAACTCCATGTGTTTTCTTTCAAAAACAAATGTCCTTAGCCAATGGAAGTTACCTTTCATATTAATTTCTCTGTCATAACTTTTACCTCTCAGCTTCTTATTTCTCAATCCATATTAAACGAACAAAGAATCTATAGCTGACTTCAGCGTTGTTGACGATGTTTCACTCACATGCGTAATACTAATGAATCTTTCTTTGATTTTTCCACATTTATCAACATAGTGAAACACTATTGCTTATAAACCAATAACGCCATGATCAAATTCTTTGATAACAGTCTTAATTATTGATTCTACAAAACAATTAACAAATTTTTTGGATATTCAGACACTGTAGCTGATTATTTCCAAGAGCATTTTCTAAACTCACAGTTTTGTTTTTTTTTACCAGTGTATTTCACAAGTTCAACAAAATTTCCTTTGTTAACAGAATTCTCTAACTCATCATGACCACGAAAAGCTAATTTCCACTGTAATAAAATTCTAGAAAAATCAACTAAAGCATTTAACCGAAGATGATACTCGTTTTTCGCAATACCATCTTGTCTATGCAACACATGCTCTATAGAGGGATCTTGTTTCATTAAATTTTCACATTTCATAACTGTATGGTTATGAAAATTGTTAAAGCCACCCACATATTCTGAAAATAGATTCTCATACTTATTTCTAACAACAAAATCCCTATGTGGTAAAAGCATCACTTTCACGCTTTTACCAGAACTATCTCTAAACAAGTAACAACGTAGGCAAAAAGCTTTCTCTTTCTTCACACTCTACCCAGTTAGGATACTAATCAAACCAAGTCGAATTAAACCACATTAATGTGTTTTCTATCTTCTTTTTATTCAAAACTATGACCACGAGGCTGACAAGGGCCTCTAATCAAGTATTTGCGGATTACCTTGTCTCTTTGATTTGAATGATAATATGCAATCTTTATTCGATATACAGGATCCCAAGATAGATCATCTAGCTACTCTGAGATGAGGATGAAGCTTTTCTTTTGAGGAGCTTTTCTATTACTACATGTGTCTGAAAAAAAAACATCTTATCTATTAAAATTGAAATACCATTTAAAAATAAACATTTACTTCATATGTTATTTACATAATATGTCACTAAAGTTAAGATTTAATTAAGAATAAAAATGTCTAATCAATTCTAATTAGCTAACTAAAAGTTAACAAATTATAATATCTTTTCATATCTTTTATTTGGATTATAATTATATATTTTATTTTTAATTACAACAAAATCTCATAAAAAGTTTTATTTTACATTTTAAATATTAAAATATATAAAAATTATTAAATTATAATTAATATTTTGACAAATTATAAATTTAAAAGATAAGTAAAAAAATTCTCAACATATATCTTATCTATTAAAATTGAAGTATCATTTATAAATAAATAATTACTTCATATGTTATTTACATAATATGCCACTGAATTTAGAATTTAACTAAGGATAAAACGTCAAATTAATTGTAATTAGCTAATTAAAAGTTAACAAATCATAGTATCTTTTCATATCTTTTATTTGTATTATAATTATATATTTTATTTTTAATTACAATAATATCTCATAAAATAATTTCATTTTACATTTTAAACATTGAAATATGTAACATTAAAATATTATTATAATTACTAATTTGATAAATTTTAAATTTAAAACACATTACAATTCTCGTCATATTTTGTATAATTATTTATTAAATTAAAAGATAAACATAATTGAAAAAGATAATACAGTAATTATTTTATAGATTATGTGTATAAAATAATACAAATTTGTTTGCACAAAAATAAAAGATTAATTTACAGAAACACACTTAAAAGGAAAAGAAATTTTACATTTACACCTGTCTTTTAATGGTTCTCAAATATACACCTCAAATATTAGGGTTTAGGGTTTAGTGTTTAAGGTTTAGTGATTCGGGTTTAGGGTTTAGCTATTAGGGTTTAAAGATTAGGGTTTAAAGTTTAGGAATTATGGTTTAGGGTTTAGGGTTTAACGTTTAGGGTTTCTTTTAGTCTAGGGGTATAATGGTCTTTTTCATTAAAAAGGGAGGTGTAAAAATAAAATTTTTTCAAGCAGGGGTATTTTTGAAAAACAGACAATACAAAGGTGTATTTTTGTAAGTCTCCCAAAATAAAACAAACTTATTTTAAAAATTAAGTATTACAAGAGAATTATATAAAATAGTGTTAATAAATTAAATAGCATAAATACAGATCAAGTCTATGAAATTTTCCCCCTTAAAGGTTATGAAAGGTTTTATTTAAAGTTACATTTGTCTAAAAAAATATATTTTGGGTTACTTTCATTTTTAAAATTTTTTTTAGTTTATTTTCAACAATACCCCCTTAATAAAAATAAGAAACATTCATAAAATTATTAAAAGTTTATGAAAATATTTTTAAAAAATTTCAAAAATTAACAAAGAACTAGTTAAAATCAAGCAAAATTATTTCTAATTTTTTGAGTGACTAACAGGAAATAATTTTAATTAATATTTTTAAATTTAAATAAATCATAAAAATTAAGTTTATAAATATAAAAGAATGGATTATTTGGTAAAATGTTGGTTTCCAAACACTTTGACAAATATTTTTCTCTCTGTAAAAGAAAATACGATGGTGAAGGGGACGAGTTGTTAGGGTTTCTCCGATGGGTTTGACGACGGATCCATGGGGGTTACCGGTCGGATTTTGGTTCCTCGCAGTTACACGGTGGTCTGCTCACCGTCTGGAGATTTGGTTTGGTGAGGTATCTCCAAGCTCGCGTCATAGATGATTTTGGCTAGCTAGATCGTGACAGATCCAGGGGAAATCGGGGGCGGTTCAGTGGTCGGAGCATATATGGGAAGAGATCTTTCTCAATCAATGGGGGAAGTGCTCGTTGCGGAGGCTAGCTGTGGTCACGGAGATCTGGCAGGTTATAGATAAGGAATCTGGGAGATTTGGCTGTGGGTTTGGTATCTTCAGTCTTGTGTTGAGTTTCCATTCCTCGGTACATCTCGGGATATCAAGGATTGGTTTACGATTTTTCATTAATGGGTTTTGATCTCCTCAGGGTATAAAGGCAGGAACTAAGCTAACTCCTCAGCATCAAGTTTACAACTTTAAGGCTCTGTTTCTGGTTCTTCTTGGTCTGATCTTTTCCTGGATACTACTGGGAGATTTGGTGAGTTCTTCTATGGCTCAACTGGGTTCAAACAAAGGTCACGCGGTGGTTCGTACTGAATCTATCCATCTCTCAGCGGCTGGGATTGAGAGGACAGTGAAGCAGTTCTCGTTAACTTTAATCGGGAGGCTTATGAATCCTGAAATCCAGAGGATGGAGAGCCTAATAGCTAACTTTCCGAAGATTTGGCGGTTGGAAGGTAAAGTAGAAGGCGGTGAATTGGGTAACGGGAAATTCCAATACACGTTTTTAACCGAGAGGGACCTTTTGGATGTCTTAAGCTGGGGGACCGTATCACTTCGATGGCTGGATGGTCTCTCTGGTTCGGTGGGAACCGGTGATTTAGCCTTGGTATCCGTCGGCTATAACGTTTTGGATCTCGGTGAATGATATTCCAATGCACCTATGGGCAGAGGAAATGATTCGGGCTGTGGGCAGAGCAGTTGGTGAAGTCAAGGAGTTTGATGCGGATTCTGGGAGTGTTTTGGTGACAGTGGATGGGTCCAAGCCAGTTATTTTTACGACCGTTGTCTCGTTTGAGCATGGTGAGGAGATAATTGTCGGTCTGAAGTATGACAAGCTTAACGGCTTTTGCAAGCATTGTCATATGTTGTCCCACGATGTCTTTGTATGCCTGGAGTTGAAAGCGGCTCAGATCCGTGGCGGGAAGCCTCCTTTGGATCCAACAGTGGGGTGCTCCTTGAAGGAAGAAAGGTCTCGTGATGGTGGTAAGAGATTGCCCGTGAAAAGAGCCTTGGATTGGGAGCTCAGGGAGAGTGTGGACAGGCCACATTCTGGTCCGAGTGGGAAGCGTGTAGATTCTACGAGATCCCAGAGAGAGAATAAATTGTCCTATGCTGCAGTGGTGCAGCGTAGAGCTGATAGTAATGGTACTCAGTGACCGGTCCATCCAAAGGGCTACAAAGGGGGCAGTTATCGGACTCATACTAAGGAACATCGAATTACGACGGGTAATGCGTCTTCTGGCCATCAGTGCCGCCAAACCTGGCCGAAGCCATTGTATTCTTTGAGCACAGGGTTGGGTAATGAGAGTGTCATGGATCAGCCGGCTCAAGGGGCTAATATCCTTAATAAAGGAAAGGTTGTAGCTACTGTTGAGGATGAGAATGGGGGGAGTGGGAATATATAGGTGGGTATGGAGGAGGATTTGATGGCTAATGATGACCTCCTTGTTGAGGAGGGAGAGATGATCACTAAGGAGAATTTGAGAGAGGCTAATGATGATACGGCTTTCCCGGAGACGGAGGATGCTCAGGCGGGCCTGGAGCAGGGTTTGGATGAGGAGTTTTTGGAAAACGAGTAGGAGAATGAGGCCTACGGTGCTGATGGTGATGTTGGCTCCGCCGCTGGTTTGGTTGAGGCGGAGGATATTAATTACTCAGGCCTACCTGGTGTAGAAGGTATGTTGCTTACTGATTCTGTGTCGCAACTGTCATGTGTTCATAACGCATCGGTTGCTTTAAGCACTGATTTTTACATCTGGTTTAGGGAGGAATATAGATGGTATTGCATCCGGTTTATCTGGCATTAATTTAAGCAGTAAGCACTCTGGTTTGAATGGTTTGGCTAAGTGTACTAGAAGTCCCGGGAAAATTAAAGGCATGGGGTTTAAGAAAATGAACATGATGTTATTGGTTTTGCCACGAAAGCGTTCAGATTCTAAGGGCTGAGTTGTTAAGGCTTCTCTTGGTAATAAAAAAATGTCTTCTCGTGTTACAGGAGTTAAGAGCTTGGGTAATGAGACTACGGGAGGTTCAAAGGGCATGATACTTCCCAAGACATCAAAGAAAGGAATGGTGGCTCCCCTGAATCCACCGGCTCGCCCGTGAAGATTCTGAGTTGGAACTGTCAAGGTCTGGGCGAGGATTTGACAGCGGACAATTTGAGAGATCCATGGAAAAAATTTAGGCCCGATGTTATTTTCTTATCTGAGACAAAACAGTCTTTAATCTGTTTACAAAAATTTAAAGTTGAATTTGGTTTTCATAATTTGTATATCGTGGATCCTATTGGATTAAGCGGTGGGCTTGCTATCTTTTATAATAATAAAATAAATTTGGATGTTTTATTCTCTAATAATCGCATTATAGATGTAAATGCTTCGTTTTATGGAATTCGAGTTTCAATCTCCTTTGTCTACGGGGATCCAGTGGCTGCAAATAGAGGTATTGTTTGGGACAAACTAGTGGAAATTGGTTCGAATAGATTGAATGCTTGGTTGATCATAGGTGATCTCAACGAGTTAACAGGGAATCATGAGAAGAAAGGGGGCAAAATGAGACCTGCGGCATCTTTAATCCCTTTAATCAGATGTTGAGTCATTGCGGGATGACAGAGTTCCCTTGTGCAGGGGATCAGCTGTCATGGAAAGGTACACGAAATAATCAGAATGTAAGATGTAAGCTAGATAGAGCGGTTGGAAACGAGGAATGACATACTGTTTTTGGCCACTCAAAGGTGGAATATTTAGCACGGATCGGGTCAGATCATAGACCAGTTCTGCTAAAGTCCAATTACAAGGCCGAGAAATACTACAAAAATTTCCACTTTGACAAGAGATGGATAAAGTACACAATTGTCGGCTCCTGGCTTTTGTAGAACTCAATCTCTTGGTGGAGGAAAAATAATGTACCACCAGGTAAGGAGAAAATTGACTTACTGAAGGAACAATTGGAGGAAGCGCAAAATGTGACTCGCTTTCCACGGATGAAATTGTAGATATCAAAAGGAAATTGCTAGAGGCCTATAAGGATGAAGAGATTTACTGGAAACAAAAGAGTAGGAATTTGTGGTTAAAAGAGGGTGATAAGAATACAAAATTTTTCCACGCAACAACCAAACAAAGAAAGGCGAGAAACCGAGTCTCGGATTTATTTAATTCACGAGGAGGCTGGGAAGAACAACCAGAACGAATGGAGGAAATAACAATAGAGTATTTTAACGATTTGTTTCAACCTATCGGGGTTGGTGATTTCACTCAGGTTCTTGAGGNGTTCTTGAGAATGTTGATTCTGTTATTACCGATAACATGAATCAATCTTTGACTCGGGAGGTCACGGAAAATGAGGTAAAGGTAGCGCTTTTTGCAATGCACCCTGAGAAAGCCCCTGGGCCTGATGGGATGACAGCGTTGTTTTTCCAAAGGTATTGGGGGATTATGAAGGAGGATTTAGTTCGTCTGGTTAGGGATTTCTTTAGATTTGGAAAATTTGATGCTCGTTTGAATGAGACTAATATTTGTCTCATACCTAAGACGGGTCAACCCAAGAGGAAGTCAGAACTTCGGCCTATTAGCCTTTGTAATGTGGCTTACAAGATTATTTCTAAAATACTATGCTTGCGGCTAAAAAAATTCCTACCTCGCATCATCTAGGAAACACAGTTGGCCTTTGTCTCTGGAAGATTGATTACGGATAATATCTTAATTGCTCAGGAAATGTTCCATGGGCTGCATACTAAAAAAAGTGTCGCCATGATTTTATGGCCATTAAAACGGATATGAGTAAAGCATACGACAGGATTGAATGGTCATTTCTGGAGGCAGTTCTAAAAAAGTTAGGATTTGAACAAAGGTGGATATCATGGTTAATGTGGTGTATAAAATCGGTTTCCTATAAGATACTCTTTAATGGTCGACCAACGGGAAATATTTTCCCCCAGAGAGGGCTGAGACAAGGCGATCCGCTGTCACCATACCTTTTTATTATTTGTACAGAAGTACTGATTGCGAATATTAAAAGGAAGGAATGAGATAAAGCTATAACGGGGGTCCGGATAGCCCACCATAGCCCGGCAACATCACACCTACTTTTTGCAGATGATAGCCTTTTCTTCTGCAAGGCAAAGGGTTCACAATGCCAAGCTCTCCTCGATGTTTTGCGTGATTATGGGCAGGCTTCAGGGCAAGTAATAAATTTTGATAAATCATCGGTGATGTTTGGAAAAAATGTTCTAGATCAGACAAAGGTATCGCTGAAGTCGATGTTAGGCATCTCAAAGGAGGGAGGTATGGGCACATACCTTGGCATCCCTGAGAGTTTGGGGGTTCCAGGAGTCAGATTTTTAGTTTTGTCAAAGAACGGCTAGGGGACCGAGTGAATGGTTGGTCATCTAAGTTCCTATNGCTTCAGGGCAAGTAATAAATTTTGATAAATCATCGGTGATGTTTGGAAAAAATGTTCTAGATCAGACAAAGGTATCGCTGAAGTCGATGTTAGGCATCTCAAAGGAGGGAGGTATGGGCACATACCTTGGCATCCCTGAGAGTTTGGGGGTTCCAGGAGTCAGATTTTTAGTTTTGTCAAAGAACGGCTAGGGGACCGAGTGAATGGTTGGTCATCTAAGTTCCTATCCAAGGGGGGCAAAGAGATCCTGATCAAATCGGTTGCTCTCGCATTATCCACCTATATCATGTCATGTTTTAAGCTTCCCAAAGTGTTAACAAATAAGTTAACTAGTGCGATTTCTAAATTCTGGTGGAGCTCCAATGGATGTAACCGCGGTCTCCATTGGGTTGCATGGGACAAATTATGTATACCAAAAGATAATGGAGGTCTAGGCTTAAATCTCTGGAGGATTTTAATACAGCCTTATTGGCTAAACAATTATGGAGGTTAATTCAATTTTCAGGATCACTAGTGACTCGGGTTTTGCGGGGACGATACTTTAGGAAGGTTCATCCGTTTAATGCAAGAAAGCCTCATTCACCCTCTTTCGGTTGGAAGAGTATTTTCTCGACTTAGGATTTGCTTAGGCAAGATACGAGGATACATATAGGTTCTGGTATAAACACATCGGTTTGGCATGATCTGTGGCTTCCGGATGAGTTTCCGCGGCCAGCAAGGGGCCAGGGTAGTCAGTTGTATCCTACGTTAAAGGTACAACAATTGATTGATCCACAAACGAAAGACTGGCATGTGCCACTTCTACATGTATTATTTAATCCAGAGGATACTATCTTGATTAGGGGTATTCATCTGAGCCGCACCATTACATACGATGATGTGGTTTGGCATTTTACTAAGTCGGGACAGTATACTGTTAAGTCGGGCTACAAACTCCTTAATGCGCTGGAGATATCTCAGATTAATAATAATGGATGGGGACCAGGTTTAAAAGCTTTGAAAGCTTTCACTTGGCGTATAAAATGCCCTCTGAAGATACATCTTCTTTAGCAAATTATAACAGGAAGTCTGACGGCGACTACGGAACTAGTCCAAAGGGGGGTTCGTTGTGACACTATTTGCAAGAGGTGTGGCTCCTGTGAGGAATCAATTAATAATATCTTCTTTCAGTGTGCCTCCATCCAGCATGTTTGGGATCTTTATAAGGACCAAGCAGGACAGAACGCGTTTCCTTCTGATGCACTTTACACCAATATGGCTTATCTTTTTTGGCAAAACCCGATGCGGATTCGGGATAGTGATCGTCCAGATCTCTTCCCCTGGATAATTTGATTAATCTGGAAAGCGAAAAATAAGAAGGTTTTTCAAGGAGTACAATTGGATGCGGCGGAACTACTCGGTTCGGCAGAGACAGATGCTATAGCTTGGAACGAAGCACAAATGGCTGTCTCCTCGGAGGAGGATAGGTTTTGTAGTGAACCAAGCACTCCGGATGGTTTACGTTGTCGGATAGATGGTTCGTGGAAACAATCGGATCCTTCTTCAGGACTTGGATGGATATGCACCAATAACGGTGGGGAGATAATTTTGTTGGGGGTGAAATGCCAACGACGGAGTCTCACACCACTTCATGCAGAGTTCGAAGCTCTGGTATGGGCGATGACAGAACTGTACAATCGCAGAATAGATTGCCACTTCTTCAAGACGGACAGCGCGAAGCTCATTAGTATCATTCAGCATCCGGAAGATTGGCCAGCTTTCCATACACATGTTCAAGATTACCAGCATCTCTATGGTTTTTTCACTGATTTCTCCTTGACGCATGTTCCGCGGACAGCAAACACGCAAGCAGATGATCTAGCAAGACGATCCCGCTTTTTTTTAAATGACTTTATTTTTGTAGACACAATCCCTCCGACATGGCTCTCCACTTCGGGAGTTAGTTAATTTTTAATGTGTGGTTGACAAAAAAAAATATAAAAGAATGAAAAATATAAAATATGATAAAACATAAAACATTAAAATTAATAAGTAAATTTATTTCGGATGCTTTTATATATTTATTTTAATTATTTTTTTAATTTAGTAATTTATTATACAAATCTGTATCAATGCAAATAAGATATAAAAATTGATGAAAAAAACTTTTGTGTTATTCTAGTCAGAGAAAAATATGTGGTATCATGACAAGACAAATTCTGTAGTCAAAGCATATAAATATGTGGCTCTCTATAACTCTATAGCAGGAGCCACTTGACGTTAGTATAATAATTAACTTTTTTTTAAAGTTTGTAGCTAAAATACAGCCTTTTTAATCCAAAACAAAATATGTAGTATCGTGTTTTCAAAATTTTTCGATCGAAAAAAAAATTTATCACAGAAAATCTGTGGTGTTTTGAAAATTTTGTAGTAATTGTACAAAAATCTATAGAAAACAAAAAGTCTGTAGTAATGTAAAATAAATCTGCGATGGTTTTCCAAAAAAGTATTTCTAAGACACTTAAAACTCTGTAGCATCAGTGATGAAAAATCTGAGGAGAAAAAAACAAATCTGTAACAGATTAATAAATAGGCTTCATGTATGTAGATAAATCTGTAGTTTGAGAAAAAATATGATGTTCCAAAAACAAATCTGTATACAGATTTATAAAGGGAAAGTCGCATAAAAAACCTTCAGAATGACACCCACTAGCACTTTAAACCCTTATATTATAAAGGTGGCATAACGCACCATCAGGATGACAATTTTGTCACATTTAACCTTGAAGATGTCTCGTGCGTGTGCGCCGTTTTTTGTTTTAACGGAAAAGTTAACTCCGTTAACAAATATTATTAAAATATTAATAAATAATAAATAAATAAATAAATAAGAAAAATGAATTATAAAATTCAAAAATCAATTAAACATTCAAAATTTTTCGAAAAATAAAAAAATAAAAAACAAAAAATCAAAGTATTCAATTATATTTCACAAATTAATTAAAAATATTATAAAATTCCAATATTTTGTAAAGCTTAAAAATTCGCTTAAATTATGGAAAAATAATTTTAAAAATATATTAAAGTTTTATATTTAACTAAAAATATAAAATTAATAAAACTAAAAAATATGTATTAGATATGATTCAATAATTTAATTTAAAATATTATTTATAATTTGAAAACTATTTTAAAATATTATAAATTTAAAAACTTAATAAAGTTCCTAAAAATAAAAAATAATGATTTCGAAAACTAATTTAAAATATTATTTAAAATTATCATAAATATTAAAAATTAAAAAATATAAAAATCAAAATTAAAACGAAGAAATATAGTTTTGAAAGAAATAAACAAAAAAATTGTATAATCTATAAAATTTTAGAAAAAAATTGATAAAATCTATCTATGTTCAGGAGACTTTTTGTGGTTCTTTTGGGAAAAATAGAGAACAATATGAGATTTAAATTACGGAATTGACTTCTTATTGATTGTTTGAAAAAAAAACACAATTACAAAGTAAGAATTATTGCATATCAAAGATGTTAGCTAAAGTTTCAACTTTCTAGGTATAGGTTTTATGATCTTCAAGTAAAAGTCTCATGTCAAGCTTAGAATTTATAATAGTCATTATATAGATATTTATAAACTGATACTTCCATATCTTTTTAAGAAAGATTAGGATAGTTACCAATATTTTAATAAGTCTTTAATTTTAAGTCAATATCTAATAAGTATTTTAATTTTTCTTTTAATTTATAATATTTAATATATTTTAAAATTATTTTCCATAATTTAAGCTAATGTTTTGAATTTTTATACATATTTTAAATTTTTAATATTTTAAAATATTTTCTGAAATTATAATTTTATACTTTGAATATTTTATGTGTTTTTTGAAATTTTTTGAAATTTTTGAATTTTTAACTAATTTTGAATTTTAATTGATTTTTGAATTTTTATTCATTTTTCTTATTTATTTATTATTTATTTATTAATATTTTAATAATATATGTTAACGGAGTTAACTTTTCCGTTAAAACAAAAAACGGCGCACACGCGGAAGACAATTTCAAGGTTTAATGTGATAAAATTGTCAACGTGATGGTTTATTATGTCGCCTTTGTATTATGAGGGTTTAAAGTGCTAGTGGTGTCATTCTGAAAGTTTTTAATGCGATTTTCCCCATATATAAATTTTGGAGAAGCTAAAGTCACTACAGATTTGTTTTGCAGATTTTTTGCACTTTCCACCGACTTTTATTAATGGTCTTCTAGTAATATTGTTTTTTTAACAAGTTGGTAGAAGGGTACAATGGGATATAAAAACTCAAATAACTCTAATATTTTGTGATGTTATTCTAGTTATTTACGCATTTTTAGGGGTTAGTCTAATTTTTTCCCTTTATTTAGTTGCCATATTCTTGAGTGATAGAAGGCAACATACTTCAGGAAAAGAACCCATACAAAACTACTTTTACTTTCTAAAATATTAACGCAAAACCCATAATCAACTTAAAGGACGAAGAATCTAAAAAATAATGAACCAAAGCCTGTCAGACTTCATACCAAAAGAACAATATCCAAATAGAAGTGTTCTTCACCCCATTTTCACCCAAATCCAAACCTAAACTTTCTGGTATGTACGCACAATATCATATGGACCTAAGTGTACTCTCTGGCAAGATTTTTCAAAGATTAAAATAAAATTGTGTATATAGACATACCACAATCACTTCATGAAACTAAACCTTTAATGTACAAGGATATAAAATGAGAGTTGCAAATGTAGTTGATTTCTTCGGTTGGTCGACGTCACTCTATTTACAATAGGACCTCAATCATGCTCTTGTTTTCTATGTCAGCCTTTGCTCTTCCTTTTGACTGACACCGTATCTAGTTTCACTACAATCACCATTCACTACAATCACCATAACAACATATCCAAAAAAGTATAGAGAAGGAATCTTAATTAATCAAGAGTAGCTTAGTATGGATCATGATTTACACAGCGGGGCCCATCCCATGCAACAACGCAATCATTTTGAACCATAACGATCAATAATAGACCTACGGTCAATCACCATATTTTTCAAAGATTTCAGCTTCGTTTGTATCATTAGTCTTAAAAGACCATACAGAGGGGAAAGCGATATGAGCTCACGAAAGGTTATGTATTGGGTCTATATGGGTCACAATTTATATGTTGTACATTAGGTTAACTTGAGAAACACACTTAGCTTGTATATAAGCCTTACGACATTGTATAATCAATCGAAGAAACCCTTTTACCTCTTCTAAAGTCTCTTGACACGGTATCAAAGCTATAACCTAACTACAAAGAGGTTTTCATTATTTCTACTTTTGTATCTCGGATTATCTTCCCACCATGGAGGATATCCGATCTTGCGGAAGCAGTTCTTGGACGTGTGGCCTAATCTTCCAGAAACACATCATACGACAGGATTGATTACTCGGAGACCTTCACACCTGTGGCTAAGATGGTTACTGTGCATGCATTCCTCCAACAAGCAGTGTCTAAAGATTGGGCTGTTCACCAAATGGATGTTCACAGCGCTTTCTTACATGGTGATCTACATGAAGAAGTGTACATGCAATTTCCTCCTGGGTTTCGAACATCTGACAAGAATAAAGTTTGTAAGCTTCATAAATCTTTTTACGGTTTAACACAAGCTCCAAGGTGTTGGAACGAGAAGCTCTCTATCTCTATGAAGGCGTACGGTTTTCAACATGATGAGTCCGACTACTCTCTGTTTTGATGTACATACAATTTCATGCATATTTTAGAGTGTTTTAGCTTAGTTTTCATTCACAATTAGGTTGTAAATAAGCATATTAGCTTTAGAATGCATCATTTAGAGTCTAGAGTCTATCTTAGGTTCATATTGCATTTTGCATCCATCTTTCTTGCATTTGTAGGTGCTCTTTTGGATGGACTTTGGGGGGCTCAAATTGTGGATTCAAAGTGAGATTGAAGCTTGAAAATCATGGAGACAAGAGGNGGATTCAAGGTGAGATTGGAGCTTAAAAATCATGGAGACAAGAGGCTAGAAGCATAGGGAAGAGATGAGGATCAAAGGAGATGTCAAAGTGAAGCAAAAGGCCACCAAAACTGCCTATGTAGGCTCCCATCGACCCCTGGGTAGATGGCCAGCAACCCTGGGTCGATAGCCAGCTACCTAGGCAGAGAATATCACATCTCCATCTGTGGGTAGCCAGCCATCGACCCAAGGTTGGCTCCCATCGACCAGATGGGTCGATGGCTGGCAACATGGCCGACCAAACCCTTTTTTTAGGGTTGTCTCTAATCCCTTTTAG
>OVAN01005450.1:0-23478 GCA_900406275.1 Anastatica hierochuntica | reverse complement strand
TATTAGGATATGTATATATATTTGAGCATATATTTATATTGATTTACATAAGGGTCATTTACATTATGTTAGTATTAGGTTAAGTGTGTGTCAAGGTTGTATATATATGATTAAGGGCTTGAGTTCCCTCAATAACACAGATTAAAACCTTTATACGCTTCTAGGTTTGTCAAAATTATTAATCAGTCTGGTTTTAGAAATTTTCTTTATTATTAAAATTTTATATTCCTTTGTTTCTTTTTCCATTTTAAATTTTTTCGAAATTGTATAATAGATAGGGATCTGCATGATATGCGAATAAAATATAGGAAAAATGTAAGAATCTAACCAAAGATCCACTATTAATTCATTCTCCGATCCACTCAAATGTTAAATTTCTTTTTGCCCCTAATTATTTTTTTTATATATATGTAGTCTAATGGCAAGTAGTTCTTCTCACTATAGGCAAGTGCAGAGTTCGAACTCCAATTTTGTGAGATGTCAGTATAGGTGGTGCAACCGCTGGTCTACTTGCTCCCTCAATTATCTTTTTCTAAATGGGGCTTTTTTGCCCAAAAAAACCCTAATTTTTTCTTTTTCTTTTTTATGATTCTCACATTCTTAATTAATGATTTTTGTATGGTTTGTTAACAAATAAGCCTTAAAATATATAGAAAAAGTTTTAGTTATCTCCTTATATTATTTGAGAAGTAGTTTAAGTGAATTTTGCTTACTTGTCAACTCTTTACCCCCTCATCATTAAATTTTTATAATTTTATTGGTCAACAATTTTTTAAATTTTCATTATTAAACTATTAAATTCACCAACTTTAAACTATTATACATTTAAAAACCTTTAAAATATTCATAAGATATTACTAAATATTTTTTATAAGCACTTAAAAACATAATACCCATATGTTATACAAAATATTAACTCAACAACCAAAATATATTAATGTTTCTCTTCTCCACACCTAACAATCAGTACCTAAATGATATAGTTTCCTATGTTTTCCAAACTAAGTAAGAAAACAATATTTAACAATTAGATTTATGAACTCTATAAATAAAATTTTATTTTTCACAAATGAATAATTATTTGAAACAATCTAAATATATTAATATTTTTTGATGAATAGATCTAAAAAATCGATTATGAGAATTGAAGACTTTCTAACTTTATCAATGTCTACCAAAATTAAAGCAAACCACAAAAATATGGTGACAAAATTTACTATCTTAAATCATAACTCATTATTTTTTTGTCAAAACTAATTTATTTTTTACACTCGATAAAATTGAAAATACCCAAAAATGATTTATATAATCTAAGCATAATATCAAAATTATCAAAAAATTTGGTATATAAATATATATTCCATAGCATTTTTAAACATATAAAATTTATTACATCATCTAAATATATATTATACAATTTTCTCTCGCACCACGTGCGGATGATCACCTAGTAAGACTTAAAGGGTTAATAACTCGTGTGTTTGACTTAAAAAGTTTTTAGCTTGTGTAATTATGACTCATATAATGAAATTTAAAGAAATAATGTATGTTTTTTATCAAAATTTTTTCGGAAAAAAATTCATATTTTGTAAATGTGCTATAAATCCAAAATTGATCAAACTTAATCAAGAAATCCTTTTTTTGACACTAATCAAGAAATCTAACAAACATATTCTAAATGAATTAGACTATTCTAAAATATATTTCAAATTTTATATTATTTATAATTAATCAAATCTTTTTGATAAAAAGAATGTCCTTTTTATTTTTTTACTTTCCGTCTTATTTTACTTATTTTATTTGTAATTTTTTTACCGTAGATTACATCTTACTTAACTTCAAATGTTTTATGTTTAATATTAGTAAAAAGAAAAGTAAAGTTTTAAAATTTAATAGTATTTTTTCCTTTTAAATATTTTGAAAACTTTCAAAAAAATTTAAAGTAAGTTTACATAAATTTATATTATTATATTGATGCATATTATAAACTAAATTTACAATGACACATGTCAAAATCAAATAAATTATAATTCTCCTACTTTATCCTTGTAGTACAATTCCAAATTTTATATTAAATATTTGTAACAGCATACATTTAATACTCAAATTAGATAAATATTTATGTATGTTTTATCAAATAAATCTTGTAAGTAAGAAAACTAAATCGTATAACTTCACTTTCGTTGTTATATTGTCTTCAAAATATTTCATATACTGTTTTTATATAATATTTGGTTATATTTTGCTTATGTAGTAGTTTGCATTCGAAAAACTCTGTGTAACGACATTGTATTTTCGGCATTAAATAAATAAAGTATTTGCCAAAAAATCAAAATTTTATATTACAGTAAAAAGCTATTAACATATTTCATAAATTTTTAATCATGTTCATTACAATTTTATTCTCAACTACTTGACTATATTAAGAAAACATGTTTAGAATACTCCCAAAATATTTATAACAAATGTCATATACTGTACTTACATAGTATTTTCTATGTTTTGCTTACATAGTAGTTTGCATGGAAAACTGTGTTTAGTGATTAAGTCTTTTTTATTTAAAATAAATAAAGTATTTTCCAAGAAACCAAAATTTTATAGTAGAGTGTAAGCTATTAAAAATTTTGGACAGCATTCTCAACTACTTAAATATATTAACAAAACATATTTATACTCCCATACGATTTTTATATATAATTACAGATTTCTTTTTAAAAAATGGCATGCTTTAGTTCTAAATATTACCACTAAAATTCGTAAAAATTTAAAATTATCACAATTAAGGTTTATAAAGATCTAAGAGATATTTATTATTAAATGATTAATAAACCTTTACTAAATTTTAGAATTTCTTCACTAAACATTCAAAGATTTTTGAAAAAAATATTTTAAGTTATGGTATTTACAAGAGTAAATTTTTGTTTTGTGATATTTTATGATACACCTTTATTTATCTTATCCACATTAATATATGTATTTTAGATAGTTTCGTCATTTTAATTTTAATCTTCAAAATAGTTCGCAATGTATATTAATGTATGAAATCATCTAAATGATTAACTTCTAACAAACTATATATATTCTTTTTTGCATATTTGAAAATTTATTTAAGTTTTCAAATTTCAAATTGATTTAAAAATAACAGTGTGAAATTCATTCTAGTTGATATTTTCTCCAAATACAAAGTATAGATGTAACATATATTTTGTGTAAAGTAGTTAAAAATAAACGAGGTGGTGTCCATGAATTCGGATGTGTAAGTAGGATGGACAAAATACTTGAATCCGAAGAATCTAAGCGAATCCAATCCAAAAAAATGATTCGGAATCTAAATTGAAATCGATAAAATATTTGTATGGATGCAAAACTTCAACAAACGAAAACTGAAACCGACCACGGCACGATTCAAAATATTTCGAGTATCCAAAAATACCTAATTTATAGTTATATACTTAAATATATGAGTTATTTTAGTTATAATATCCAAAATATTTAATATACCCGAAATATTTGTTTTATATTTTCATTTATATTCCGAGTATCCAAAATATTTGTTTTATAATTACATTTATAATAATTGAAATGTGATTTTATTGTTATATATTTTCTAATATATTAAATTAAAAAAGAAAAACTGTTCAGTTACTTGGTTAGCAATTACTCAATAACTAAAACATTTTCTAAATGAAAAATCATTGTAAGGTCTCCATCAAATATATAAATTTTTTTTAAAATGTTGAAATTTCTCAAATTATTTATACTTTAATTATCTTGTAAATCAAGTTGAAAAATCGATTTTGTACATCAAAAATTTAATACACAAGCAATAAAATTGATATTAACATGCAAAAAAAATCAAAATTTCTATAAAAATATCGATAATTTAATGTAGAGAATGTAAGATTGAATTTTGTGTAAATATGGTGATATGTATGTTTTTGAGTACTATTTTACTTTCCATGTAAGAATCAATATGAATTAATGTATACCTAAAAAAATTGTATACGATATATAATGGATCTAGAAAAAAAGTCGATATGAATTAATATATTTATTGCTTTTAATATTAAATTTTTTATTAATTTTAAACAAGAAATAATTTTTCCATTAAATGTATATATTAATCTATAATATAATAGTTGGCTAACTCTTTCCCACATTGTGGCACATCATCATTTCCGGTTGATGTGAAGATGACACGTGTCATTATGTAATTTGAAATTATTAAAATTTATTTCTATATTAAATGTGTAATATTTTAAACCAGTATTTAGTTCATGAATACGAAATGACATTTTTTGTTAAGAGTTTAAATTTTAAATTAAAGAATATGAGAGGTCTTTCTCGTATTATTAAGAATTTAAAGTTTAAAATTGAATTCTTATCTCTAAAATGATGAAAATTTTTGACCAAATAATTAAGTGCCATCTCGAAAGCACAAATGGATTTTATGATTTTACATCGGTCGCTCAAAGACGCAAATGCATGCATATGGATATAATTAATTTAATATAATTAAATGAAAAAACAAAAAAACAAAACTTTTTTGGACTCTTCTAATTCTACAAGTAGAATTTTCAATTCGTATTGTTACCTATTTAAGTATGATTCTGAATTCATGTTATACATATTTATTTAATACATATTGTAATCATATGGTGTCTTTTTAAGAATTCCATTTAAAACATATTTGTAAATTAACATTTTATTTAAGATTATGAGTAGACATTCGCGAAAAAACACTAAAATTCATGTATTGAATATATAATATATCATAATAGATGGAAATTGCAAATTTAGTGAGAACATTATATAAATAAAGTTTCAAACAATTTTATAAAAAGATTATGAAACAAAATCAAACAAGATCCGCGCATAGCGCGGATGCTCTCCTAGTTTTCTATAAAGTTTTTCATCATTTTCAATGGAAAATTTCATGATTCTATTTATTTAAAACATTAAATATTAATATTTTATGATCTATAATTTTTAAAACTGATATAAGATGATTTTGATTCAAAATATTTTATAATTTGAAATATATACTATCTTTATTTTATTTTAAAAAATAAAACGGTATAATATGATCATGCATCTACCTATTTAATTTACCTAATTCAAAATATTTTAAGAGGACCGTTGCATGTCGAGGGGACCGTTGCATGTATTTTATGACCCTAAAATAAATTATATTAAAATTAAAATTATGAATAACAAATAATATATGTACAACAAAGACCAAGTCGTATAATAATAACACCATTTATATTTGAACGATTTTTAATAACCTAATAAATATATAACTCGTCGCTCAAATCTTACTCATATATAACTTTAATGTACAACAAAAGATTAAATTTTATCACGTGCATGCAAGTAAGTATATTAACGTGCATGCAACATTAAATTGCTTTGTTAGAAACGGTTATGTACAAAATATAGACATTTAAATATACTTTTTGATCTGCTAAAATAGTCTCGTGAGTTTCATCAGATGAAGAACATTGACGCCAAACACGAAGTACTTTCACGTTTATGCTCCAATTACTACGTAGAAATGGTTTAAGATCATTGATTAAATCAATTTTTAGTAACGACATCGGGTGATTTTTTTAACTTGGTAGAGGATAAGTTTGATTTTGCATTTTTTATATGTCACAACCACCCAAATTTATACATTTCAATAATCTTGAAAGCCAAGACATTTTAATAAATATTTCCGAAGCTATCCTAATGATTAACAACCATTTTTCATATTTGTTAATCGGATTTATAGAGAATGTCTTTAAACCGTTAAAGTTGAATATCTTTTAATTGTGAGTTAATGGAGGCAATGATTTTTTTTCCTATTCAAGTAAATAAATTCGTACATAAAAAATACTTAGCAATAATAATAAATCTGTTAAAGTTAATGGAGACAATAATTTTTTTTCCCTATTCAAGTTAATAAATTCGTACCTAAAGAAGAAAAGTTAGCAAGACAATTTATAATTTCGTATTTGTAGAAGGAAAATTATTTACTTTATTAAAATTATATAACGTTATACACTAATATACTTTTGTGATTTTATTAAAAATGTATTTTTAGGCTAGGTAAGTGTATGTTTAAAATATGTGAAAATATAAGAATATCCAATAAAATAGTGTATGTGATTTAAATTAAAAATAATACTTAAACTCACATATCTATAATGTACATAACAGTTTTTTAGATTTATAATGTATATATTTTTCAAATATATGATAATTTAAATATGGTGATCAAATTTGTATATTTTTTCATCTTAAAAACTTGATAATTCAAATGGTGCTCAAATTTGTATATTTTATTTTATGATAATCTAATTCTTACAATTATTAAAATATGATAATTTAGACCTATATATTATATGATAACCTAATATAACCAAAAAAAATTTAAATTTCAAAATTTTACATAACAGTTTCTGAATTATAAAGCATATTTGTTTTACTTAGAAAATATATATTGTTTAGGTAAATTTTAAACACATTTTGATTGTATAATTTAAATGTATAGTATATAATAATCTCAAAATTTACATATAAATAGAATAATCTAATGTTTGACAATATAGTGAAGAATTGTTGATTTAAGAAGGATGTTTGGCAAGTAAGTTTAAAACTTTAAGTAGTTGATAGTTTGTTTGCCTATTTAAAGTTGAATTAAATAAATAAAAATTAAATTAAAATCTAAATCTTTCAATCAATCAAATTATAAGGTTGATGTTGAAAGCTCTTATGTGAGTGACACATAAACAAATTTCACTAAAATGTACTTTGATTTAACATATAAGAAGATTTTTAGTGATATAAATATACGGTATTAGGTTACACGATGAACAATACCGCCGACATTTTTCACTGCGCATTGTCACTAAAATGGATGTAAAAAAGGTTAAAAATTAAAATGATATAAAGTAATATGTTGATTGCCCTTTTAATCCCTTTTATTTTTCTTCATGGTGACTTTTGCAGTCGCCTTTCCTTCTTCTTTTTTTATATCTTTGCTACTTTCTCTTTCCTTCTTTTATTCTTTACGTAAAATGTTATCAGGGGTAAGAAATATTTAATCCAAAAGCTCATTCGGGATCCAATATGATTCATTCTAGAGACACAAAGTATCCGAAACTGGTTTCAACACTTATTTTGTTATTAAATTTTAGTCATTCGATAACTTTTTCATATTTTTAACAAAAAAAGCTCTTTTTGTGCGTCTTCGTTGGTTGAGGAGTTAATATTCAATTTTGAGGGGATCTATATTCAGTAATGTTTGATGATGATCTATGCTATGCAATAAATATATAGTGAAATTGCAAATTAACCTAGAAAAAATTTAGAAAAAATGTAAAGAGAAATCGAAAAATTAAGGTATAAACACCATTCTAAAATTTTCTTATTAATTATGTGAATGAACAATTACAAACCCTAACATCTGTATTTATAACTTCAAAAACTAACTTTTTAAATCGTCTCTTCATCAAACTTAGAATTATGAGATGTTGAAAGTCTGAAGTGAATCACCAATGAAGTAAAAACCGATTTTGCACTACCCATATCAAACCTTTCAAACACCTTTTCTATCTAACTTCTCTAAGAAAACAATACTTTCTTAGAGCTCCTCTCTGTGAATCTCCGTCTCAATGATCTTCTCTACAACACCAGAATCCTTCTTCATTTCAAATTCTTCATTCAGTAGTCCTTTCAACTGAATTATATCTTCCACATTGCTCTTAGCATTTAGCATATCATCAACATAAAGCAACAAAAATATAGGAGAATGACTGTCAAAAACTTCACATAAAAGTAGCTATCATACTCACACCTTTGGTAACTCATATTCAACATGTAGAAATCAAACAGTTTGTACCATTTTCTAGGAGTATGCTTCAAACCGTAAAGAGATTTCCTGAGTCTATACACAAGCTTCTTCTTTCCTACTTTAATAAACCCTCCTTGTTGCTCCATATATATCTCTTTCTCCAAGTCTCCATGAAGAAAGATTGTCTTCACATCAATTTGCTTCATATTCAAATCCCAGCTAGCTATCAATCCTAGCACAACTCGTATGGAAGTGTGCCTAACAACAGGGGAGAAAATCTCTTCACAATCAATCCACTTCCTCTATGAGTACCTTTTTGTTACTAATCTTTCATCAAACTTTACAGCTTCTTTTTCAGACACTTCGGGTTTCTTTTTGAAAACTCCCTTGCAACCTATAGCTTTTTTACCTTTTGGTAAAATAGCAAGATCACAGGTCTGATTCTTGTCAAGACTCACTGTCTCTCCGCTATAGCACCTATCCATTTTTCTTTCTCCAAACTATTTAAATCATCCATAAAACTATATGGATAATTTGTGATTACTACAAGAGCATAATTGGACATATCTTCACACCAAATAATGATTGGAGGCTTGATTACACGCATAAATCTGCTAGCCGACATACTCTCCTCAGCTCATTTTTGTCCATTGCTGATGCAACAACATTGTTAAACATGATTCAACGGTTTTTTTATTAGTTTTAGGATTCTAATACACTTATGAGTCACATATACATTATTTCCTTTTTGTTTTGATTTTTCTATATCAATTAGCTTTGGGATTTAAACTTCTCTATATAAGAGAAGTGATCGTTTGTAAAGAAAAAGAACTTCATTTGAACATACATAAGAGCTATTCTCTTAAAATTTGTCTCTAAGATTTGATTCAATTCATTTTACACAAGAATTCAGTCTTGATTAAGCTATCTATTTAATTGATTGAGCGAGTCGGTCTCAAGAAGCTAAAACTACTTGATTGAGCTATGATATTCAAATCATACACTGCGCCAAGCTGGTATAAGAGCCCGGATTTTTTCCTTTCACGATCAACGATGCCTCATCTTCCCTGTCGTGTTCCACAACCACACAAACTGAAGAAGTCCTCACCGCTATTCAGACTCAACTTCAAAACCTCACCACCGCCATCAAAATCATGAATCTGCCACCAATATCTCTTGCAGCTCGACAATGTTGTGACAACAATTCTGATGCCGACAATAACCCATTCGCTGGAGCTAGAAAAATACTGGAGAACCAACATCAACTCGACGATTTCAATGATGAAGAAGAAGAGAATACTCACTAGAAAATTAGTTTCAAGCTTGATATCCCGAAGCTTCATGGTTTGACGATTCTTGAAGAACTTTTAGGTTGGTTTGTAAATGTTGAAGGGATTCTTGAATTCAAAAAATTCCCTTCAATTGTTGCGTTCCACTAATCGTCATTTGGTTCAGTGATAGAGCAGCTGCATGGTGGTCTCAAGTTAAAAGCTACACGTTCCCGCCTTGGGAAGCCTAAGATCATCACTTGGAACAAATTAAAAAGAGAGATGCATAAGAATCTTTTACCATACAATTATGACCAACAAATGTTTCAGAAGTTGGCAAAATATGCGGCAAGGACTCATTCTGTTGATGATTATTCAACATAGTTTTTATGATGTTTAATCGTGTGGAAGCACATGATACGAAACTTGCATTAGTGGCTCTATTTGTGGGAGGATTAACGCAGCAAATCCGACACACTCTGAACTTGTTTCGCCCACTAACAATCTCTGAAGCTCATCAACGAGCTCTAATGATTGAAGTACAATCTCGAGCCCCTTTTTCATTTTGGCCATGGATAAAATAGTCCCAATCACCGACATCCTCTGTTTTGGATCCTGTAAAAGCATACACAACAACTAAAATAGAAACTGCACTTTTCATGTTGATACAATGAGAGCTCCATGTACAGATGGTCTACGTTGCTTTTTTTTTGGCAAAACTGGACACATGCAAGCTGCATGTCCACATAGAAATCGCCGCAGCCTGTTTCTTGAAGACGCATCTATTGAAATAGACTTTGATGATGATGTTGAAGCACATCAGACATAATAGGAATTGCAATCGGATTAGGGTCACTTAATAGTCTTACGGCGGTCACGTCTTGCCCCTCGCAAAGAAAGTGACTTCTCACAATGCAATGTTCTGTTTCACTCTAGTTGTATGATAAATGGCAGAGTAAGTAAGTTCATAATCGATTCGGCCAGTTGCGAAAACATGATACTATCACAAAACTTATGATCCTGAATGAACACATCCTTCTCTGCATACGCTATGTCGGGCATTCGGGTAATTGGTTCGATTCTGGTCGGATATTACAGGTTAAGGTTTTGAATACCCATTTAGGACTCGCAAAATTTTTGGTTCGGTTTGGTTCGAGCCCTCTCATGTTTGGGTCGATCTGTGTAACTAAAGCAGGAATCAGAAAATACCCAAAGGTTAATGAAGAAGGTTTAGAATCGTTATTTATTTACCCGAAAGTACCCAAATGATCCCAAAAGTACCCACGGGTACCCGAAAAATAGCAAATTTGGTTACTTTACAGGTACATTTGGTTACTTTTTACCCATACTACCCGAAACAAACAAAAATTACCCGACATATCCATAATATAACTAATTTATGGCTCCGATGACTGGTTGTATCTGCCACGAACATTTTGTTCGGACTGCGAAAGCTGATAAATCACTCAAAACTATAAAGCATAAGGTCTTTTTAGCTCCAGTTCTCGCCTTACCAGATTTTTCATTGGTCTTCGAGCTTCATTGTGATGCTTCGAGAACCGGTATTGGGGCAGTCCTAAGTCAAAAGAATAGACTTATTGCATTATATAGTGAGAAATTAGCAGGTGCTCGAGGTCGTTACAGTACTTATGATGTTGAATTTGATGTCATTTTACAAGCTATCAAGCGTTGGCGTCACTATACATTTCATAAAGAATTTGCTCTTTACACAGACCACGATGCATTAAAACACCATGGTAGCCAGGATAAGGTCTCTTCAAAACATGCTAGTTGTATCGTTTATTTACAGCAATTCACGTTTAACGTTAAGCATGCTTCGGGAGTTTCTAATAGTGTGGTTGATGCACTAAGTAGGAGGCATCACTTGTAACAGCTCTACATACTTCCGTTCTAGGATTCAATTCTTTCATTGATTTTTATCAAACAGCCCCTTCTTTACCCTTATCTTTGCGGCCACATCAGTAAATTCTTATGCATAATGTACTCTTCACGATGGCTTCCTCTTTCGTGATAATTGCCTTGCGTACAAGGTTATAGTTTACGTTTGAAATTGATCAGTGAGTTACATTGTCAAGAACAAGTTGGATGTGATCATACGTTACAACCGCTCTCGTCCTCCTATTTTTGCCTTCACTACGTTGTGGCGTTGAGCAATATGGGAAGCGGTGTACCGTATGTCAACGGTCCAAGGGGAAAAAATCATACGCATGATTATGTTTGCTGCTCCTGATTTCAACACAACCTTGGACAGATATTAGTATGGATTTTTTTTAACCTTCCCCAGATACAACGGGGATTTGACGCAATTTTATTTGTTGTTGATCGATTCTAAAAAGTAGCTCACTTTATTCCTAGCAAGAAAACAATGGATGCTGTGCAGGTTGTTTTTCTTTTCTTCCAGGAAATTTATCACCTACATGGACTCCCATCTTTGGTAGTTTCATACAGTGATTCGCGCTTCCTATGCCATTTTTGGTTTTCCTTGTGGAAACTTACGTTTCTCGACATGAGCTCGGATTATCACCCGCAAACGGATGGACAAACAAAAGTCACCAATAGATCTTTGGGGAACCTCTTACGTTGTTTGGTCGGTGACTCAATTAAAACTTGGGATGCAAAGTTACCACATGCTAAATTTGCACATAGTCTTAATTCGAGATTTAGCCTAGTTCAAGTAATCTATGGGTTTACTCTGCGAGGCCTGACAACTCTCTCTACCTTACCAGATAAAACACATCTCTACGGTGAAGCAAAAACGTTGGTCGACAACATCACCAAGATGCATGACTAGATTATCGCAAACCTTCACACCATTGGAGCCAAGTATAAGCAAGCTAAAGATATGCATAGATGTCGTATCGTTTTTGACGCTGGCGATAGAGTTCGAGCATATCTAAAGAAAGATAAAATGTCGGCATACGCATAAAAAGAGCTCCACGCCAAGAAGATGGTACATGTTTAGTGTGTGTTACCTATCTTGTTTCGTACATGCCCTTACCTGTACCGTTTTGGGTTGAATCCTTCTTAATCGGAGGGGGGCCTGACGTAGCAACATCTTTAAACATAGCGGCAACTTGACAAAGTGTTCAACGATTCTTCTATTAGTTCTAGTTCCTTTTTGTTCTGGTTTGCTATTTCAATTACATTTAGGATTTAAAATTCTCTATAAAAGAGAAGTAATCGTTTGTAATGAAAAAGAATTTGATTTGAATACATATAAGAGCTTTTCTCTTAAGCCTTGACTCTATGATTTTATTCAATTCGTCTTACACAAGAAGTCAGTCTCAATTAAGATAACTACTTAATCGATTAAGCGAGTAGGTCTCAATAAGCTAAAACTTCTTGATTGAGCTATGATATTCAAATTATAATCTTTGCTAACTACTTTGATTGAGCGAGTAGGTCTCAAGAAGCTAAAACTTCTTGATTGACCTATGATATTCAAATTATACGCTGTGTGCCAACTACTTTGCCCTTTCTTTGCAGATTTCTCACCACTAACTATTTTTAGTTTAGCTTCAGTAGACCCCTCCTGAGCTACTTTAGAATCTATGTCAGTCTTAATGGTCATAGGCACTCGGTCTATTCTCGTCTTCTGAACCATATGCTTCGCAATAAAGACCGCATCTCGACTGAACTCTCTTTCCTTATCCTTAAGATCCCTTAACTTGAAACCTTTCACACATTTCTCAAAGTCTAGAAAATTGCATTTCTTGGATTTTTATTCCAGCTTTGATCTCTCATAACTTGAAACTAGCATATAAGATGGACATCAAAACACTCTCCAGTAAGATAGATCGATATCTACCCTAGTCTACACTTCTTCTACAACCTTACCATCTAAGGAACTCCTTGGTGATCTATTTATGAGGTAGATCGACATGTTTACTACTCCTGACCAGAATTGCTTTGGAAGCCTTGCATTCAATCTTAAACCCCTCACTTTCTCAGTAATCGAACAATTCATCTTTTCACTAATTCCCTTTAGGGTTGGTGTTCTCCGCACTGTGAAGTTCCTGTGAATACCATGCTCCCTACAAAACTTCTAGAACTCTCCATCAATATATTTTGTGTCATTATCTTACCTCAAGTACTTCACCTCTCTCGTCGTTTGGTTCTCTACTTCGACTTTCCAAATCTTGAACTTTGCGAATGTCTCAAATTTCTACCTTAAGAAGTACAATCAAACCTTTCCGGAGAAGTCACTGATGAATAAAACGAAGTACAATTAGCTTTCCAATGATTGTTCCTGAGTTGGACCCCACACATTAGAATGAACATAGTCTAGAAGACTCTTTGTCGTGTGTTACCCCATTTTGAATGACACCTTGGATTGTTTCCCCATCACACAGAACTTGCAAAAGTCCATCTTGCAACTCTTTAAATTATTCAGAAGACCCCTCTTATCGAGCTCGTTTAATCCATGCTCACTAATATAGCCCATACGCATATGCCACAAGGTTGTGCACTCTGACTCAGATATTGCGATTGAGGTTCCACCAACAACCATGTTCTCTATCAGCCTATACACACTCTCAATTGTCATTCGAACCTGCATCACAACCAAAGCTCCTTTGCACATTTTCAAAATGTCATCTTAATCAGACTTGAACTGGTAACCATTTCTCTGAAGTGTTTTTAAGGAGATCAGATTCTTTGTTAGGTATCATTCAATGTTTTGATGATCCCATCATGCATTATGAGCTTAACTTGTCCAACACCTACGAATTTTGGAATATCAAACTTGAGAGAACTTCCTCCTCTAATCATCGTCTAGGGTTTTTTATAAGCTAAAGATCGAATAGAAGTTGTTATGAGATCTCAAGTTAATAAGAAAAGATAGAAAGAAGTAGAGAACAAACAAAAGAATTGAGATAAACACCAATTTAGGATTTTCTTATATATTATGTGAATGAATAATTACAAAGCATTAACACTCATATTTATAGCCTCAAAAAACGATTTCCTAAACCGCCAAGTTTTGGATCCTAAGCCCATTAAACAATAATTAATTGAATGTGGCCTTTATTGATACATGATTTAAGTCACCTTGAAAATCAACAATATCCTCTTATATATTAAACCAAAGTACACTTAAGTGAAATTTGCTTATGTGTCACTCATATAAGAGCTTTCAATATTAACCTTATAATTTGATTGGTTGAAAGATTTAGATTTTTAATTTAATTTTGATTTATTTAATTCATCTCTAAATAAAAAATAAACCATAAAATACTTAAACTTACTTGCCAAACATCCTTCTTAAATCAACAATTCTTAACTATATTGCCAAAAATTAGATTATTCTATTTATATGTAAATTTCGAGGTTGTCATATAATATATATTCAAATTATACAATAAAATATATACTTAAATTTACATAAATAATATAAATTTTCTAAGTAAAAAATATGCATATAATTTAGAAATTGTTATGTAATATTTTAAAATTTAAACCTTTTTGGTTTTATTAGATTATCATATAATATGTAGGCCTAAATTATCGCATTTTAATAATTGTAGGAACTAGATTATCATGAAATAAAAATATATAAATTTAAGCCACATCTTTGAATTATCAAATTTTTAAGATGAAATAAAAATATACAAATTTGATCACCATCTTTGAATTATTATACATTCGAAAAATATAAACATTATAAATCGGAAAATTTTTATGTAAATTATAGATGTATGAGTTTAAGTATTATTTTTAATTTAAATCACATACACCATTTTATTGGATATCATATATTTTAAACATTCACGTACATAGCCTAAACATACATTTTTAATAAAGTCATAAAAGTATATTAGTGTATAAAGTTATATAATTCTAATAAAGTAAATCATTTTCTTTCTTTAGAATATGAAATTATAAATTGCCTTGTTAACTTTTCTTCTTTAGGTACAAATTTATTAACTTGAATAGGAAAAAAGTCATTGTCTCCATTAACTTTAACTGATTTATTATTATTGCCAAGTATTTTTCCTTTTTAGGTACGAATTTATTAACTTGAGTGGTAAAAAATCATTTCCTCCATTAACTCATAATTATAAGGCATTCAACTTTAACGGTTTAAGGACATATTCTATAAATCCGATTAACAATACGGAAAAGGATAATTAATCATTGGGATAACTTTGGAAATAATTATTAAAATGCCTTGACTTCCAAGATTATTGAAATGTATAAATATGGATGGTTGTAACATATAAAAAATGCAAGAACTAACATAGCATCTACCAACTAAAAAAAATCACCCGATGTTGTTAATAAAAATTGATTTCATCAATGATCTTAGACCATCTCTACTTAGTAATTGGAGCATAAATGTGAAAGTATTTCATGTTTGGCGCCAATGTTCTTCATTTGGTGAAACTCTTGAGGTTGTTTTAGCGGATCAAAAAGTATATTTAAATGTCTACAAGGTGGTATCCGCGAATTCGGGTGTAAGTAGGATGGACAAAATACTTGAATTCGAAGAATCTAAGAGAATCCGATCCAAAAAATGTGATTCAGAATCTAAACCGAAATCGATAAAATATTTGTATGGATGCAAAACTTCAACAAATGAAAAACCGAAACCGATCTCGGCACAATTCAAAATATTCCGAGTATCCAAAAATACATAACTTATAGTTGTATACTTAAATATATGAATTATTTTAGTTATAGTATCCAAAATATTTAAAATTTCCTAAAATATCTAGATTATCCAAAAATTGTATTGTTGAGATGTTTAAGATATATTTGCATTTTTTCTACATAATTTAAATGGGAATTATATCTGTAATGATAAAAATCGAATAGAACTTAAACATCTAGCCCCAAAAACTCGTAACCCGAATAACCCGACTGAATTCAAACGGATACTTTAACGCTCGTTTGAATGCCCACCCTTAGAAAAATTATTATACGAAGGACTTAACTATAATATGATATATTTATGTTTACTAATCATAGTAAATTATATCATATTTGTTTTATATTTTCATTTATAATAATTGAAATGTAATTTTACTGTTATATATTTTCTAATATATTAAATAAGAAATGAAAAGCTGTTCAACTGCTTGGTTAGCAATTACTCAATAACTAAAACATTTTTTAAATGAAAACCATTGTAAGGTCTCCATCAAATATACAAATTGTTTTAAAAATGTTGAATGTAAAGATTTGTTATTTGGTTCAATTTCTTCTCAAATTATTTATACTTTAATTATCTTGTAAATCAAGTTAAAAATTCGATTTTGTACATCAAACATTTAATACACAAGCAAGAAAATCGATTTTTTTCAACCACACAATAATCATAAGTTATCTCACAAATAGGGTGACCAATCTAGAGGGCGAGAGTCTACAACAATAAATTCATGGTGAAAAGAACGTGAACCTCGCCCCAGACTACCGGCTACTGTATTCACCGTACGTGGAATAAGTGTCAAAGAGAAACCCGAGAAAAAATCTTGGGGCATGTGATAATCTTGTAGTTGTGTATGAAAGGTTGGCCAGTCATTCGGGTTTTTGAATAATGCTTGTTAATTCGACACAGTCCGTCTAGAATGTCTGACAGTGTATTCGTCGGTTGTACAGTTCAAACATCGCCCATAACAGAGCTTACAACTCTGAATGAAGTGGTGACATACTTCGGCGCTAGAATTTAGCCCCCAACAAGATTACTTTGTTTTCTGAATTCGTACAGCTCCATCAAAGTCTGGAGGTGTGATCAGATTGTTTCCACGATCCATCTACCTGACAGATTAAACTATATGTAACAATTGGTTCCACAAGTGATTGTTCCTCTTCAAGAGGCAAAGTGACTTGCGCTTCTTGCCAAGTTATGGAATCCGTTTCTGCATTTCGGAGAATCTCATCCACATCCGATTGTAGTCCTTGGAAAATTTTCTTATTTCGCGCTTTCCATATTAGCCATAAAATCCATGGGAATAGTGCATAGCAATCCCTATCAGAATTCCTCATCGGGGTCCGCCAAAAAAAATATTCCATATTGGAATATATTGAATCTTACGGGAAGGCCTGCAACCGTTCCAGATCCTTGAAAGAATCCCAAACTTTCATAACCGAGGTACAGTCAAAGAAAACATGAATAATTGTTTCCTTTGCGGATTCGCATTGTTTACAAATGGTATCGCAATGTATGCCTTTATGAACTAATTTTATGGTCACCGCTATACTCTTTATGATAAGTTGCCAAAAAAAATTTTCTAATTTTTGTTCTATATTGTGGTTTTATATTTTAATTTTGTGTCAAGTATTAATTTCAAATTTTAAACTAATAAAAACCGCAAAGCATTGGTTAAATAGTTTAGATAGAATAAGTATAATTAAAATATACTTATTTTTTTAATAAAACTTGATTAATTTTACGTTGTATAAAAATTAAATCTTATTTTTATACTTTTGTATAGGGAATGCATTTCTCGAATTTTTGATCACACTATACTTTTTTGGATTTTTTATGCACAAAATATATTTTTGATAATAAAGTATATATCATAATACATAATATAAATATACAATTATTTTTTTCAATATACAATTATTTATTACATCAGTTATCAATTTAGATTTTTAATACTATAACTATATTTTTAACATATTTATGCATATAATGCGAATCTAATCTAGTATGTTAAACTAATCACAAAATTAATATATCTCAATCATAAGTTGGTTTTTTTCTGATAATTTTGCTAGCTTTTATTCTTTTAAACACAATATTTTCTATTGTTTTTATTTATATCATCTTCAAATACATATTTCATATTCTTTTGTTGCAAACGCCTTTTTGATAATATTTCTTAGGCATTTTGATATTTGTTGTAATTTTAATATCTTCATAATCTTTTTAAAAAAAAACTGTGACGCACATCGTTTTAAAAATCTTAGCTAACTTGAGATCTTATCTAACAAAAGACAGGATGTTTGTAATTTTAATCAATTTGTATAACTTGAGGTATCTATTTAATTGAGAACCCAAAACCAAGGTCACCTTTAGACATGCTGCCGTAACATTAGTCTCAACCATCAAATTATTTTAAGTTAATGCTAGATTTTTATCCACGCCAAGACACGGATATTTTTAATTTTTACGTATTCAATTATGATTGATTATGTTTTTTTAACTATTTGTAAGTTATGTCGTTTGTTTATATCAATTTTAAATGTCAAAACAATCAAATTGATATATTAAATAAGTCATTTGTCATATGTTAAATAAATAGTTTGTAAGTTACGTCGATTGTTCATATATGTTTTATGACTTATCATATTTTTTAGTTTTTCATCAATTTTGCTAATAATATACTAATTTTTTTACTTTAAATTTACTTTTCTCAAATTTTTGTATTTGAAAAGTGATCAATCATATTGTGAAACTTTATATTCCTTTATATATTTTAGTTGAATTTGTACTTACAAATAAAAAAAAAGATGCTGAAAGTTATTGTGGATGTTAAATAAAGAAGAAAATTTTATTGAACGACTTATTTAATATATTACTGTATTTGGAACATTATATATCTGTAATATAAATTTTTTGACACACTCTCAAACGGTATACTTTAACAAATCTAAACAATAAAATTTGAACGACATTATTAAAATTTATAAATGAATAGCTATAGGATATTCCCACCAATATACTTTTTATTAAAGAGATTTTTTTATTACTACAAGATAATTCGACCTAAGCAATACACCATAAATATGATTTCTTTTTACAACGTTGTTAGATAATTATAAAATATATAATACAAAATATTAATTGACGTCACAATTAACCAAACATCTTCACTAATAAGTCAATGAACCACAATAATTATATTTAATTAAATTTTAAAATGCAACAGAGGGAGGGAGGGAGGGAGGGAGGGAGAGAGTTTCCGCTTTAAAAACGTTAAAAGTACAAAAAAATGTACAATAATATAACAACTAAATTATGTGAGAAAATGAGTGAAAGAGGGCAAATTTCTGAACTTTTATCTTATTGATTTCGGCTTTTTCTTACATTCACAATGCTATTGTTCTTAAATACACAAACTCTCAAGTAGCATACACTTCTAACCCTAATGACACTTGTCCATCATCCTGACAATTCAGAGATCCAAGGGGCTGATTTGCCAGCTCTTTGTCTTTGTCTTTATTCATAAACTTGCTCCCAAGCTTCTGCTTTTCATTTGAAACAGAGACCACTCTGTTTTCTTTGTCGTGTAATGTAGACTCCTTTGACCACCGTTGAAGTTCGTTAGAGACATTAACGTTAGTGGGCTTTCGTTTGCAAAGGTCCGACTCTTCTTTCTTCTTTAATTTCGAAGCATTGTTGTTTTGATCTTGGTTTTGTTTTGCAATAGCCTTNATTTGAAACATTTGAATCCTTTCTCTTATCATCCCCCCCCTCAAACTTTGCATTGGTGGAATATCAATGCCAAGTTTGTACCTGAGATCAACAAAGCTTTTCATAGGTAATGACTTGGTGAAGATGTCGGCTAACTGAAGATGAGCAGGAATATGCTTAACCGTCAAGACACCAAAAGCCACTCTTTCTCTAACATAGTGGTGGTCTATTTGAAAGTGTTCAGTACGCTTGTGAAAGGCTGGATTTGCCGTCAAGTTTACAGAGCTCAGGTTGTCTCCATAGAGCATTGCTGTAGTATGAAGAGGGATTCCAAGCTCTTTTAACACATGAAAAATCCAAGTGATTTTTGTAGCAGTTTCTGATAATGATCTATACTCTGCTTCTGTGGAGCTTCTTGACACTGTAGGTTGTTTCTTTGAAGACCATGATATCAAATTGTTTCCCAAGAAAGTACAGAACCCTCCTGTTGATCTTCTGGTCACTTTGCATCCAGTCCAATCATTGTCACTATAAGCTCTTAGAGTAAAGTCTGTGTTCTTGTTGAATGATATGCCCATATTAATTGTCCCTTTGACATATCTGAGAATCCTTTTGAGAAGCATAAATCTGCTGTTGTTGGACTGTGCATCTTTTGACACACAAAGTTGACTGAATATTGAAGATCAGGCCTTGTCAGAGTCATATATTGGAGTTTTCCAGCAAGACTTCTAAAATAAGTTGGGTCAGAGAAGAGTTTATCTTGATTTGGTACCTTTTCTGGTTGGAGAGATAAAGGTGTAAGCATAGGAGCACAATCTACCATTCCTGCTACCACCAGCAGATCTTCTGCATACTTTTGTTGGGACAAAAACAATCCTTCTTTGTGGTAGTGAGCTTGAATCCCAAGGAAGTAGTGTAGCTTGCCCAGGTCTTTCATTCTAAATTCTTTGTTGATGTTTTCCAGGAACTTTGTCATAGAATTTGACTTATTACCTGTGATGAGAATATAATCAATATATAAAAGGAGCATTATCACATCTTTCCCTTGACAGAACACAAAAAGTGATGGGTCTTTAATGTTGCAGACAAAGCCAAATTCAAGAAGATATGTACTGAAGCAATCAAACCAGGATCTGGCAGATTGTTTCAGACCATATAAAGCCTTATGAATTCTGCAGACATGTGTTGGCTTGTCTTTGTCAACAAATCCTGTTGGTTGAGCCATATACACTGTTTCTGTCAAATCTCCATGGAGAAAGGCATTCTTTACATCCATTTGTTTTGTTTCCCAATCCATTATTGTGGTTGTATGTAGAACCATTCTGACAGTGGCAGATCTCACCATTGGAGTATAAGTCTCCCAATAGTCTACACCTTCTGTTTGCTCAAACCCTCTGGCAACCAATTTGGCTTTGAGTTTGTTCAAGGATCCATCTGCATTAAACTTTGTTATAAAGATCCACTTACTACCAAGAACATGCTTACCTGGTTTGTAAGGTTCTAGAAACCAGGTATTAGCCTCTGAGCAATTTGTCATTTTTTCTCCCATTGCATCTGTTCATCCTTCATCTGCTAGAGCTTCTTCTAGTGTTTTGGGCTCAGCATAGCTGACCTTTTTACCCAACATAACATATCTAGGGTTTGGTTTTCTAACCCCTGCTTTAGACCTTGTGATCATTGGATGACTTGTAGTTTCTGTACTTGTTTCTTTTGGAGGAACTTGTTGAGTTTCAGATATGTCTGTCCTGAGTAATGGGGGAAAGGGAGCTGTTGCCTATAGGTTCAGGTTCTAAGCTTGCCGTACACCCAACACTCCCTTGCTCATTATCACTAGACTCTGGCTCATTTCCTGGATAGTGAGCATTTTCATTGGCTGCAGATTCTTGTCCTTCAAAACCAAAGGTTGCATATTGAAGTAGATCATCAGTTAAATTTTCTGGAGTTGTTGTTGAAGCAAATCTTTCTTCTAAACTTAGTTGAGAATCTGGTGTTTTAATTTCAGGAGACATGCTTTTATACCACTCTGTTAAGAGTGGTGTGGCCTGAGTTTTAACCAGCAAATGTTTAAACACATTTCCAAAAGGAAAGTTGCCTTCATCAAAAATAACATGTCTGCTTATGTAGATTCTTCCAGAAGTCGGAAGCAAGCATCTATAACCCTTGTATTTATCATTGTACCCAAGAAACACACATTTTAGAGCTGAGTATTCGGGTTTCCTTCCTGTTAGCTTTTCATAAGGACTCACGCTTGATTCTGTTGTGGGGAGAAGATTGATGAGAAAATTTGCTGTGAAGAAGGCTTCAAGCCAATACTTAAGTGGAACTTTGCTCTGAAATATCATAGACATTCCCAACTCAGTTATATGCCTATGTTTTCTTACTGCAAGCCCATTTTGCTGAGGAGTGTGAGGACAGGAGACTAGTTGTTTAATACAACAACTTTGAAGTAGAGAAACAAACTTAGTACTCATGAATTCACCTCCAGCATCACACTGAAAACTCCCAATTTTTACTCTAAAATTGATTTTCCACTAGAGCTTGAAATATAACAAAGACAGAGTAAAAGTCTGATTTGAACTTCAAAGGGTACAGCCAAGAGTATCTTGTGTAGTTATCTATGAACACTACATAATATCTGAACCCTTGATTAGACATTATTGGTGAAGGTCCCCATACATCACAGTGGATCCTTTCTAGAATTTTATTAGCAAAGAAAGTTGAAGCAGAAAAAGGTTACTTTGAGCTTTTACCAAGCTGACATGCTTCACAGACCCACTTGGAGCTTTTATTGATATTGATAGACTTTTGCCTTGCTAGTTGCTGAAGAACTTGAAGGTTTGGGTGTCCTAACCTTTGATGTGAGACTTCATCACTAATACTAGTCTGCCTTGAAGACTAGAACACCGTAAGCATTTTGTCTTTCAACATATACATGCCATTAGTGTTGTTTCCCTTTACTAGCAACTTCCTTGTTCCCTTATCAGTCACACGTACAACATCACAATCAAATTCAATAGCACAGGGGTAATCATGAGTGAGCTTAGATACAGACAGAAGAGACTTGGCTATATCTGGACCAAAAAGAACATCATTTACAGGTAATTTACCTGAGGTGGAAGCGATGCTAGTAGATCTAGTGTGAGTGATTGGCAGGAAATTTCCATCTTCTATCATCATTGAATTATTTCCTGCATAAGGTTGAGCAGTTTGAAGATTTGCAGCTGAGCTGGTTACATGTGTTGTGGCACCTGAGTTTGGGAACCACTCAAGACCTTCTTGTTCTATGATATCAGTGATTCTCATTGTTGTCAATGCACTAGGAACCTCTTCTTCTTGATAGTTGTTGTTAAACCTGTGCCAGCATTTTAATGCTTGGTGCCCCAGCTTCCCACATATTTGACACATAGGCATATTTTCTCCTCCAAAAGAGCTTGAGTTAGATCCACCAGATGAAGAGATTTGTTGATACGATCCTAGGAACACAACTCTGAAGTTTAAAGGTTGTATCTCGGGAGAATGGACCATGCGATGGTTAAGAGGAGAGCTGGAAGCGAAGGAACGCAAAGGGAGCGGACTGGACAGAGGTGTGATGGCGAGAACGATGAGTGATGGAAGGCTGATTTCGACACAATCAAGTGGTGAAAAGCTTGGTTACTGGATAGAAGAACTTCTAGGAAGAAACAATCTTGTTAGAAGCTCGGATTCAAAGAAGAAACCAGAATCGATGATGAGAGAACAATGAAGCAAGATGCTGTTTTTCTATTACGTTATTCTCTGAGTTTTTCTAACAAGGATCACGTAAACTTATAGAAAAGAAAAAGGAGGCACATGAGCCTTAGGGTTTTCGACACACCCTCAAAAGAAAACAACAAGTAGTTTTAAAAATAAAGAAAACAACATGAAGTCTGAATTTAAACAAAATGAAACAGCACGTATGTGTTGTTTTGACATTTAACCAAATAACTCACTAAATAGCTTTATTGAAA